>VDFB02000017.1:124487890-124695764 GCA_007258455.2 Sequoia sempervirens | reverse complement strand
TCTCTCTCTCTATATATATATCTATCCATCTCTACCTCTCCCTCCTCCTTCCCTCTCTCTCCCCCATCTTTCTCTCACTCTCTCCTCTCTCTACTCTCTATCTCACCATTCTCTCTCTTTCTACTTCTCCCTATATATTCTCTATCTCCCTCTCTCCATCTCTACTTTTCCCTCCTTCCCCCCCCTCTCTCTCTCTCCTATATCTCTATATATCACCTCTCTCCCCCTCCTTACCTCTCCCTCCCTACCTCTCCCTTCCTCTCTCTCTCCCTCACTCCCTCCTCCCCCATCCCTATCTCTCCTTAGATAATTCTCTCCATCTCTCCCTCTCTCCATCTCTACCTCTTCCTTCTTCCTTCCCTCTCTCTCCCTCTCTCCATCTCTCCCCCCCTTCCTCCTTCCCTCTCTCTCTTCTCTCAATATCCCAACCTTCCTCCTCTCTTTTTTTATATCTCTCTCTGTCTCTACCTCTACCTCCCTCCTTCCCTCTCTCTTCCTCTCTCTCCATCTCTCTCAATCTTCCAACCTTACTCCTTCCCTCTATATTTCTCTCTCTCCCTTCCCTATATTTCTCTCACTCTCTCCTTCCTTCTCCATTCTCTATCTTATAATTATCTCTCCCTTTCTCTCAATCTCTCAAACCCTATATCGAATATCCTAAACCCTAATCCCCATACCCTATACACTTAACCCTATACCCTCAACCTCCAATCTTCTACCTTAAACCCTCATCCCTCATCCCTATAACCTTTACCCTCAACCTTATACCCTAAACCCTAAACATTATGCCTCAACCCTATACTTAAACCCTAAACCCTAAATTCAACCTTGTACCCTACACCCTAATCCCTAAACCCACTACCCTCAACCCTATAACCAATATCCTAAACCTTAATCCCTATACCCTTGAAACCCTAAACACTATCCCTCAACCTCAACCCTATACCTTAAAACCTAGACCCTACACCCTCAACCCTCATCCCTATACCCTATACCTCTTGAGCTTATAGAAATAGAGAGAGTGGTAGGGAGTGATGGAGGGAGAAGTAGGTAGAGAGAGAGAGAGATGTATGGATGGAGAGGGAGGTGAGATAGAGAGAGTGGGAGGTGAGATTAAGAGCAATAAAGAGAGAGTGGTATAAAATGATGGATGGAGAGGTAGGTAGAGAGAGAGGGGAGATATAGATAAGGAGAGAGGGAGGGAAAGAGATATGAGATAGAGATAAATAGAGAGAGTTATGGAGAGAGAGGTGAGATAGAGAGAGAAATAATATAACTTGTTGATTACTAAAATTTGACATGTTGATTATTGAAATTTGACCAAGTTTGAAAATTTGTAAGATCTTCCAACAACTAGAATTTGTATTATAACTCCTAGAGATCTGAAACCACTCTCAAACATCCTGAAACTATATACATGAAATATAACTTAAAGTATAAAAAATTAAATTTCCATAGAAGAAAGAGAAAAAAAATAGAAGAAAAAATTAAATTTAGACCAAAACATGAGTGTGTTATAACGCGCTCATGTTTTGTCAATGCATTCAAATAACGTGTTCATGTTATAATGTGGTTGCACTTTGTCTTGCTTTGGGAATCCCCATTAGCTTGGATTTGCTTTGGATTTCCAACCCAAAGGCTTGGAGTGCCTTCCCAACATCCAAAGATGTGTTTTTGCATATTCTATAAAATTTCACATAATCTCGTTCGTGCTAACCGTCAAGTTTGCATGTGTTTCAAGCTCAAGTAAATCAAACACCTAGGTAATGTTAGCCTTTCTCTTAACTATTTAATGATGTAATTTTTTTCACATCTTGACAAGGTTAAGGCTTTCATCTTTAATTTCTTTTGTTTTTGTGCCCATTTTTTGTCAAAAACCAGTGTTTGGTATCTTTTACTTTATTTTTTAACCTTTCATTGAAATTTCAAATAAATTACATTTTTTTAAAATTAGACTCCATTCTACACATTAAAAATAATAATTTTTGATTAGTTTTCAAAAATTATAGGGGTAGCAGAGTCAAAATTCTATTTATCAAAAAAATCGAGCATAAATTACATGTTGTTAGCTAATTTCTTACCAAAGTGATTTTAAAAATACCAAAAAAAAATTAACCTTTAGAGGGAGCCACAAAAGACACTATGTTGTGGTTTTTTGAGAAAAACAACACCAATTTATGTGGCTCCCTTTTTTGAACACCTTAATCTCTACCATTTAAAAAAAAAATATTTTAGAAAGTAGACTCAAAGCACTATGAACATTGTTTTTGTTACATCTTAAAATTTTTAGTGTAACTATCCTCAATTTCTCATCCAAGGTCAGTATTTCCTAATTTTATAAAAAAAAGTGGCCACTTAAGACCCTTTTTTGGCCCCCCATCTTTTTGCACTTATCCTAGACGAAAACAAAAAATTATAAAAATAGGTATATATTTGGAATGTGTAGACATAGGAGCACATGTAGTTTAAATATGAGCTTGAAATGCAGCGATAGGGGCATTAGGCACCCTAGTCTAGGGGTTTTGGGATGTTCAATAGTATAGAAAACTTCTATATAGTTTGCTCTCTTCTCTTTTGTAACTTGTTGTTGATGAAAGTTTCAGATCTGACTTGTACACACAAAAAGAGGAAAATGTGTTGTAGAGGGGCTTACCTAAGTCAAACCCCAATTTTGGTGTTTCCACCTTCACAAAAACAATGATAATGATGGTATAAATCATGTTCCCTCAATGGGGTAGAGGAAAAGAAAATAATAAATAAATAACATAAGATAAAGTTACTGTAGGTATGCAACCCTTGATTAAGTGATGTCATATCATAGATTGCCACAAAGAGTTGATGAAGAATGGATGAATTTACTTGAAGACCTGCAACTTGGGGTTTTTCCACACAACACAATAGAGAGTTGTAGCAAATATGTAGAGCATAGATTGCATGTGTCTTCACAATTTTCATATTATAATTGCTCATAGTTCACAATAGAGCATAGATGTTTAAATGAGATGGTAAAATTGTTTATATATGCATCCCAATTGAAATTTTGGACTTAGGTTGACCTAGGATCACTTTTAAATCACCAAATTCTGACACACTAAAGTTGATAATATTTTGAAAGCATAATCCTAGGAATAGGGTACCCAACACCCATGTTCGAGACTTTTTTGGCTCAAAAAGCTAGGGATGTTGGGGAATTAAATGCATTTTCCCAATATAGACCCAAAATGAATAAATTAATAATATAATTAATTGTACATGGAAAATAGGGTGCCCAATCTAGTGTGAAATTGTTAGGGGCAATAGTTTACAATGCTCCAACTTTTATTTTATTTTATTTTTTAAACTATTTTTCTTTTTAATTTTTTTGGAATAGTATGGATGGAGAGGGAGGAGGATAAGGGTGTGGATAAGTGGATTTGGAAGATAGTGGATGTGTGGTAGGAACATGGAGGAAAGACTTAGGCATCTAGTTCAATAGATGGTATCCCTTAGATATGTGCTACAATGAACAATGGAAACTAGCGGTATGCTCATACACATTGATAAAATGATAGTAGGCGAGATGAAATAGATGAGATGAAAAGGGATAAGGATATATGTAAAGGATTGGATTAAAAAAGTGTGATAGGGAATGAATGTTGGATAATGGATAGGGTGTTGGAAAATTTGTGGATAAGTGTATGAGAAGGTTGTCAATACCAACATTGGCACACAACTTAAGAGGTGGTGGGGTTGTGGAGTAAAAATGGAGTTTAAATTTTGAGATTTAGATGGAGTAGAAGTGGATTTTGGGACATAGGGGACCAAAATGGATTGGGGAAATGATGAAGGACTTAGGATAATGGATTTTAGAACCAATGATAATTGTAAGAAACCCCCCTTAGAAAGAGATAAAATCTTGATGAATCATTCATTTATTTTGGAAAAAAATTAACTTTTTCCTAGTGTAGACACGTAAAATATACCGATTGGCATTGTGCATCTAATCCCGACTACTAACATCATTTCATCCTAAATCATCCCTCGGTCTAACCATTTAATCAAATTCCCTTATCTTATTAAATTCATCAATATTCCTCTCTTAATTAAATAAATCGGGTATTTAATTAAGTCTCATTTTTTGTTAATTAAATCAATCAATCTGATCTAATCATGCCTATTTAATTAAATAGTCAATTTTATTTAATTAAATCTCTAAAGTCTGTCTATTAAATTAAATAAATTAAAACCTTATTTAGTTTAATCTAACATCATCTCTTTTAATTAAATAAATCAAAATCTTTATTTAATTGGCCTCTTATCACATTCTTCTCTTATTTGATTTAAATAAATCCACAAATCTAAGTCAAATTTGTCACATCATTTAATCTCTTATTAAATTAATTAGCCTTTGATTAATTTAATCTCTTGTCATGTCCATCCTCTAGCATTTACCACTTGCTCATGAAAATAGATTTAATTAATTTATTAAATCCCTATTTTCCTCACAAGGCATCTTTTTGGAATATTCTCCAAGTTTGAATTCAAAAAATCCAAGTGGACATGTACATCCAACAAGGCATTTACTCTATCTTACATGTCATTTTCCTTGAGCCAAGTGGCATTCAATGCTTTCTTTCTTCCCTCTTGCAAGTCATTTCAACAAAATTCAAATTAAAAAATAAGCATTTATTGGCACAATCATCAAAACTTGCACATCCTCCATCCATTCATAGGTTGACAAGTGGCACTTTTCCATTGGTTAATTCTTAGCCCCACATTGCTCTATTTTGGACATTCATCCATCTTTACATTCTATAAATAAGAGGTTAATCTCCTCATTTGATCATCCACAAATTATGCAAAGTTACCATGCTCAAATATCTATCAAATTTCATCCATCATTCTTGAATCTTACCTAGGTTATGCAGATTTTTGGCTTGGAGCTCTCATCCTTCATCAACAAGGTGGATCACTCATCAACACTCATCAACACTCATCAACATACATCAATCTTGCATCATACGAATTGGGAAAGGGCCAATTTTCACATCAAATTGGCACCAATTCCCCCATGGGATCAAGAGTTTGCTTACTTAATTAGGATTCAATCTTTATTTTGGTCATTTTCCTTGTGTTCTTCATTATTTTCCTAATTTAAGCTTTGTGAATGGATTTCATGGGGAATCCTTGTTCTTACTTGCAATTTCTAAACTAATGTGTTTGCTCTCATTGTTTTGCATGTATTAGGATTGGGGTTCGCACATTTGGCGCTAGAAGGAGGGCAAAATCTCATTCTTAATCACATTTTTCTAAAGATTCTGCATTTTTGTTTGTGCACAGAAAAATTCCAATGTTGAGAGCTCAATGTCGTTGTTTTAGCACTGCTGACTCTTCAGCGTCACCATATAGCACCGTTGGAAATTCAAACTGCAACGCTGGAATCTTCCCGCCCAAAAATTTGAATTCTAAACTACATCGCTTGACCATTCTGACCCGCGGGATTTTGCAAGGAAATCAAACAGTGATGCTGGGAAAAAGTACGACGTAGTTGAGCTCACTGACCCTGACACAGAGCGATGCTGACTAGTAAGCAGTGCTATATAGCACTGCTGGGAAATCAAACTCTAATGCATTCATTGGTTGCGCTGCTGGCAGGGAGTAAAAAGTGGAAATTTTATTTTAGCACGTGGTTTGGATAAAAGATGAGTTTATCTTCTATTTTCTGCCTTTTAACCTCCGTGTTTTGCAGAATTTGATTGATTTTATGTCTTGTAGGTTGGATCAATCAAAAACAAAAGAAGGAGAAGCATGAGGATGATATTTCACCAAATCAAAGTGTTTTTAAACACTTTAGTGTTTGTTTAACACTTTTTAAGAAATTGTTATTCCTTTTTGCTTAGGACACTAATTTCGTTTGGGCTTTAAAAAGAACCCTTTCAATTTTTGCAAAGGCTTAAAATGAACATTAGGAATACAACTTACTAAATTTTTTTTTTGGTTAACAATTGAACAAAGCAACTCTCATTTGTCTTTTGGTGCTTAAAAAGAACTCATAATTGCTTTGTGTATCTAAAATGAACATGTGTTATTTTGTTTTGTGAGGGCTTACTTAAACTAACCTCATTGAAAAAGGACGTATGCGCTTCTCTCGCACTTTATAGAGATCTTGAGAATCAAAAGGCCTTTTTCATGATTTTAGGTCAAGACAAAGCAATCACCTCCACAGTTCATTTTGGGGTTAAAATCGAACAAAATCTTGTGAGTGTGAATGAATTTATTGCATGTGTTCTCCCTTTGTTTCTAAACAAGGGTTGATCAAACTATGAATAAGTTTATTTGCTTTTGTTTATCTTAGAGGGCCTGCCTTGGGGAAAAAGTACTCACCCAAGGGAATGACTCAACCAATAACACTCTGAACCCGAGAGTATTTCCAGTTGGGATATAAATGTGGGTATTGGAATAAACGCCAATATCACGTAGTTGGCTCCGATGAGATGGATCCAAAACGGGACTCTTGCCATATGGGTCAATCTCCACGAATGAAAAGTCCTTATTAAAACCCATGTTTTAGAATTGCCAAAATCCTTGATCTATTTGTTGGTGCAAGAATGGTCGTTATGAAGCCACCCCACACTTTTACGGTCTTTTAGTAGAAATGGAAAGCATGCCATAGGAGTTTCATGGGTGTTGATGCTTGGCTACCCCGTATAAGTGAGTGTCGTGGAGGGGAGCCAGTGGGGTCAAGCATCTAACCATTCGCTAAAGATAAGCGTAGCTAGAATTTTCCAAGTGGGAATCCAACAAATATTGTCTTTCACATCCATAGGGTTGTACTTATTCTTGGGTGCAAAATTCTTTGCTTGTTCGAAAACATCTTGAAAACAAACACTTAAACATCATCATCAAAATTTCAAACCCTTTAGGAGACAAATACAATTGACTCAATCCATGTGTTATTGCTTGCCCTTGGGATTCTATCCTTAGAGGTTTCTAAACACATTGGATTACATCTCAATTTTTCTACTAAAGTAAACAATAGACAACCCTTGCCTTGAATTCATCAAATTTCCACATAACATACTTTGTGGGGTTTGAAGAAATTAAGACATTGGACATCTAGTTTGGAAACCTAATCAAAGAAGTGTTTTTGGTAAAATAAAGCCACTAAGCAAAGCTAAACAAAATGAACTCTCACATGTGTTGAAACCTCACGATTTTCAAAAATCCAAATCCCAAAACGAATGTCATTTGTTCAAATTGAATCACTTTTTGGTTATAAAGGTCTATAGAAGTATTACATGTTCTTCAATACCGAGGTCTAGGTAAACAAAGTGTCTTTTTTAGGTTCATCTTAAGATCAAAAGAAATAAAAATCCTTTCTCACCCATCCTTCAAACATCAAATCAAAAATCATCTCATCATCACCTTTTGAGAAATCTTGAAATCATCCTTTATGTTAGGCTTTTTGGCAAAAATCAAAATCATCAAATCCTTGAGACAAAATCCTTGAAAACTTTATCAAAATCATCTTTGGCTAGGTATTTGTAGATGCATCCTTTTGCATATACTTAGTCAAAGTTATCAAACCATATTGTTTAGCTAGGTATATGTAGATGCATCCTTCTTCATATACTTGGTTAAATTATCATCTTGTTTGAATAGGTGTGGGTAGATGCATCCTTCTCCCTCCACATATTCAAATTATCATCCTTTGAGCAAAATTACCCCTTAGATAAACATCCAACATCTTAGGGTCTTTTTGTTCAAATCAAAGCAAACCCAAAATCAATCAAATCAAGGACAATCCAAAATCCAAAATCAAAATCCGAAACATATCCAAAAGTCCCAAAAGTCTAGCATCCTCCTCAAGATTTATCAAAAGACCAAAACACCCACGTCATCCATATCTTGCATCATCATCATATCACCTTTTGATCCTCAAGATATCATTAAAACTTTCTCTTTTGTGCATAAATTAAAGATCAATCCAAGGAATTAAGAGATCCATCTCCCATATTCTTGAAAATCAATCCTTGTTTTATGCTTCAAACTAGATCTCAATACAAGAAGAACATGGAAGCAGACAAAGAAACACCTGCTCCAAGTGACCTAAGCCAAACAAACATCAAAATGAATCCCATTGAATCAAAAAATCCTTTTACTATCTCATCATCACAAGATCCACAAGAGGAAACCCAACGAGAAGATCTTACCTTTGGGATGTCACATGAAGAAATACCTGAAATGCTCCAAAATTTGGAAAACAATAAGATCATCAACATCATGATGAGGCTTAACCCTTCACTATGCATGCTTGAGTTAGCAAAACAAGGGGCCAAATTACCTTTGGATTTCGATGTGAGTACTATATTAGAGACATCTTTACCTCCAATCTCATCCACCATCCCCATATCATCTACACCCCCATCCTAAAGCATCACCCAAAACATTCCGCAAATCACAACTTCTTTTGCTCCAACCCAACCCAATGTTAATAAGGGAAATGCATTTCTTAATGCTATTCAAACACACCCCCTTGTTAATAATCAAGACTTGGATGCAAATACCATATTGGAACGAAACATACCCCAAAATCCATTACATAAGTATGTTCCTCTCATTTTCCATAATGATCCATCATCATCATCCTTGCACACAACACCTCAAGATTCTCTCCTCACAAATCCGTAAGAAGAAGGTGACATGTTTGGACCTGGGGGAATTTTTGACACCACACCCCTCATATTTCCACCACTTCCGCCATTTCCATCATCATCCACACCACTCCTTGGCTTAGGTCTTCCCCCTTTATCAAGTATCAATCAAACCAACACCCCAAATATCAATCAAAGCATTGTGTCGAATGCTCAAAACTTGTCATCGATATCGCAACAACAAATGACAACTACACAAGTAATCGCGACATCATCAAACACTCCCCTAACATCACAAAGCATGGTCTCTTAAGGGCCAATCACATCAACAACACCATTTATCACTCAAACCACCACATCAACAACACCATCCACCACTCAAATCATCAACATGACATCACTACTCACCACCACCCCCACCACCACCAATTTCCAGCAGATCAAGCCAATACAACATGGCATTACAAGCAACTTTTCAAAGGGGATTCCTAAAAGTGCACGCCCAAATTCTATTGCAACAACAAGCAGCACAAGCCCAAGCTCAAGCTAAAGCGCACACCCAATATCAAGCACAACAAGCAAAAGCACAAGCACAACTTCTTGCACAAAAATAAGCACCACAATTACAGGCATATCAACAAGCAATAAAATAATATCAAGAGCAATAAGAAGCAACCCAACAACAAGCATTGTTGGAACAAAAATAAGCACAACAAGAAGCACAACAACAGGCAATCCTAGCACAACAACAACAAGCACAACAACAAGCAATCCTAGCACAATAACAACAAGATCAACAAAAAGCATTGTTCATACAACAACAAGTGCAAGCATACCTAGCTCAACAGAATATATAGATACCATCAAATAGCACACCAAACAACCCACCCATGCAACCCACAATCGAAACACCCTAGAACACCTTCATCCCACCCCCTGACCCGCAAAATGACATAACGACACAAATCAAGTTGCTCTCGCAAAAAGTGCTCGATCTTCAATCAGGGTGAACCACAAAAACACCAAGCAACTTGTGTCCCTACCCATTTGATAGGAGCCTTGTAATGAAACCCTTCCCTAAGGGATTTGAGATCCCCAAGTTCGATAAATATCGTCGGACAAGAAACCCTGAAGATCACATCAGAGAATTTCAGGTTCATTGCATGGAGGTCACATATGATGATACTTATCTGATGCGGCTATTTCCTAGGAGTTTGGCTAGCCATGCTATGGAATGGTTCTCTCACCTACCCTCAGGCATTAGAACATTCCAAGAAATTATAAACGCATTCATTAAAAACTATGCATGCAACATCACAATGGATGTTAGTCTAGAAGAACTCTCAACTCTGAAACAAGGAAAGGGTGAATAATTCGCTTCATTCCTACAACAATGGCGATCCAAGGCCAATTGGAGAAAATGGACCATGCCCGAGGAACAACAACTTTTCACCATCATATCCAACCTTTACGGCCTCTTGGAATTTCATCTCAAGGTTCAAGGGATTACCACATATGACTAGTTGATCCCCAAAGAGCTCAACATTGAATGAGCCCTTATGACTCAACCCGCAGGATCAACTTCACACCCTGAACAAAAAAATAGTTGCCCACCCTCCAACTACAACGATAAACCTCGCATGTGGGAAAGGAACAAAAATGTTACTAATGATGGTGTTGTAGACGCCAAGGTGGTCATCAGTGCCCCGTGCCAAAATATACCTACACCACAAATCCAAATCCAACACCAAAACAATCATCAAGAAACACAACAACCAAACAACAATCCAGTGATTAACAATATCAATGATCAAAGGGGACCACCCCAACAAAACAAAAATTTCCCCAAACAAAAATACACTGCTTTAGGGGAACCACTTAAAGTCATAATGAAGAAGCTAATAAACGAAAAACTCATCAAAGCTCCTACCTTTGAGAATTACCAAGAACCAAATGTGAAACCTCCTTGGTATAATGAAAATCAACTCTGTGAATTCCATAAAATCAAAGGACATACCACAAACAGTTGCATGAGATTAAAAAACGTAATTCAAGATCTCATCAATCACGAATTATAAACATGGAACAACCTACAAGAAACCAAGATCTTAAGATATACACGAATCTGATGCCTAATCATGGCAATAAAGGGAATAATAATAATAATGATAAGGGGAAAGGCACCCACACAAATGTGAATCATGTATATGAAATTGTCGTTGCCTCCCTAGATGAATACTGCATAGTCATCACCATCAAAGGTGCCCATGCCGATTGTGGAGTCACCACAAGAGGCGGTAAGGTTACCATCGCAGGATCATCCCAACCAAACAGAGTCCTTGCATCTAGATCTATCCTTGTAGACATCGAAAATATACTGATTGACATCGTGCATCAAATCTTGACTTACTAACATCGTTTCCTCCTAAATCATCCCTCGGTCTAACCATTTAATCAAAGTCCCCTATCTAATTAAATTCATCAATATTCATCTCTTAATTAAATAAATCATTTTGTCTAATTAAGTCACTTTCTCTTGTTAATTAAATCAATCCATTTGATCTAATTATCCCTATTTAATTAAATAATCAATTTATTTGATTAAATCTCTAAAGTCTATCCATTAAATTAAATAAATTAAAACCTTATTTAATTCAATCTAACACCATCCCCTTTAATTAAATAAATAAATTTTTTTTATTTAATTAGCCTTTTATCATATTCCTCTCTTGTCTGATTTAAATAAATCCATAAATTTGAGTCAAATAAGTCACATCATCTAATCTCCTGTTAAATTAATGAAACCTTGATTAATTTAACCTCATCTCATGTCACATGCTCTAGATAATGCAAGTTGCACATGAAAATAGATTTAATTCATTTACTAAATCCCTATTTTCCCTCACATGGCATCTTTTGGAATATTCCCCTAATTTGAATTCAAAATCCAAGTGGGAATAAGTCCTTCCAACAAGGCATTTAAGATCTCTTACATGTCCTTTGCCTTGAGCCAAGTGGCATTTATTGCATTTTCCCTTCCCTCTTACATGTCATTTCAACAAATTTGAAATTCAAATATTGACATTTATTGGCACAAACCCCAAATCTTGCACAACCATCATCCATTCATAGCTTGACAAGTGGCATCATATCATTGGATGAAAGTTAGTCCCACATTGCTCAAATTTGGGCTTTCATCCATCTTGAAATCCTATAAATGAAGAGCTCCTCTCCTCATTTGATCATCCATAATTTGAGTAAAGTTACCATGCTCAAATATCTATCAAGTTTCACACCATTGAGCTCTTAGCTAGGTTCTTTTGTAGATTTGGCTTGGAATCTTCATCATTCATCATCAAAAGTGGATCAAAGTCCATACCAAGTCTACATCTATCAACATTGCATCATAGGAATTGGGAAAGGGCCAAATTTCCACATGAAATTGGCACCAATTCCCCCATGGGATCAAGAGTTTGTTATTTAGATTAGGATTTCATCTTTGGTTTATCATTTTATTGTGTTTTTGCATATTTTCATTCCTAGTTTGAATTGCAAATGGATTCCATGGGGAATCCTTGTTTATGCTTGCAATATCTAACTTGAGGTGCTTTAATCTCTTTGTTTTGCAGGTACAATAGATTGGGGTTCACATTTTGGTGCTAGAAGGAGGGCAGCATTTTTAAATTCTAACATTTCCTCAAAAAATTTGCGTTTTCTTGACACACAAGAAATTTTGACGCAGGCCCCTCAGCGTCGCTGTTTTTAGCACCACAATCTCGTCAGCGTCATTGTTTTAGCACCGCGGGCTCGCCAGCATCGCTATATAGCACCGCGCGAACGTAAACTCCGCCACTGGACTTGCCGATTTGCACCAGTTTTCAAAAAATTTAAAAACTCCGACGCTTTCAAAAATTGCGACGCTAGGAGAAAAGAGCGACGCAATCGTGCTCTTTGTCCCAACACAGAGCGCCGCTGACTGGTAAAGCGGCGCTAAAATAGCGTCGCTGGAAGGAAAAAATAGCGACGCCTTCACGAGTTGCGACGCTGGAAGACAGTAAAAGGGAGAAACTTAATTTTTAGCATGTGTTTTAATTTATAATTGCTTTTTCCTCTGTTCTCTGCTTTTTAATTTATGTGTTTTTCCAGATTTTAACTTTTTTTCTCCTTTGTAGGTTGGAAAACGAAAGCTAAGGAAGAAGGAGCATGGCGATGATATCTTATCTAATCAAAGTGTTTTTAAACACTTAAGTGTTTGTTTAACACTTCGTTAGGAATTTGTCATCTTTTTCTTTCTTTAGAACACTAGCTTTCATTTGGGTTTAAAAAGGATTCTTCTTGTTTATTTCTTGCAAAAGGATTAAAAAGAATCTTAGGATCTACAACTCACTAGATTTCGTTTATGGATTAAACAATTGAACAAATGTCTTTTCACTTGTGATTTGGTGCTTTAAAATGAACTCACATATTGTTGTGAGGGTTTAAAAAGAACAAGTATAGTTGTGTTTGTGTGAGGGCTTACTTAGACTGAAGCCATTGGAAAAGGACGTATGCGCTTCTCTCGCGCTTTATAGCGATCTTGAGAATCAAAAGGTCTTTTCCATGACTTTGGGTTAAGACAAAGCAATCACCTCCACACTTCAATTTGGGCTTAAAATTGAACAAACTATTGTGCGAGTGTGAGTGGGGGCATTTTTGCATACATTCTCTCTCTTTGTTGCTATCAAAGATTGATCGAGTTACGGATTTTGTTCTTCATTCACTTTTGTTTATCTTAGAGGGCCTGCCTTGTGGGAAAAAGTAATCACCCAAGGGAACGACTCAACCGGTAACACTCTAAAGCCAAGAGTATTTCCAGCTGGGATATAAATGTGGATATTGGAAGAAACGCCAATATCACTCGGTTGACTCTGACAAGATGGATCCGAAAGGGGACTCTTGCCACGTTGGGTCAACTCCTACGAACGGAAAGTCCTTACTAGAACCCATGTGCTTGTATTTGCCAAAATCCTTTTATCTATTTGTTGGTGCAAGAACGGTCGTTCTGAAGCCGCCCCACACTTTTACGGTCTTCTAGTACAAATGGAAAGCATGCCATGGGAGTTTCATGGGTGTTGATGCTTGGATGCCCCGTATAAGTGAGTGCCGTGGAGGGGAGCCATTGGGGTCAAACATCTAACCATTCACTAGAGATAAGCGTAGCTGGACTTGTCCAAGTGGGAATCCAACAAATATTGTCTTTCACATCCATAGGATTGTACTTATTCTTGGGTTGCAAAACACATTGCTTGATCGAAAACATCATGGAAACAAACACTAAACATTATCCAAATTTCAAACCCTTTTGAGGACAAATAAAATTGACTCAATCCACATGTTATTGCTTTCCCTTGGGAGTCACATCCTTAGAGGTTTCTAAACATTGGATTATATCTCAATTTGTCTTCTTAAGTAAACAATAGGAAACCCTTGCCTTAAGTTCATTAAATTTCCACATATCATATCTTGTGGGGTTTGAAGAAATTAAGAAATTGGACATCTTAGTTTGAAAACCTAATTGAAGAGAGTGTTTTTGGTAAAATAAAGACAATAAGCAAAGCTAATGAACCTTCATGTGTGTTGAAGACTCCAAATCCCAAAACACAAAATCATTGATTGGAAATCCAAATGTTCAAATCATTTATTGGTTACAAAGGTCATTAGGAAGCATTTGCATGCTCTTCAATACCTAGGTCCAAACAAAGTGTATCTTTTTAGGTTCTTCTTAGGATCAAAACATATCAAAATCATCTTTCATCCATCCTCCAAAAACATCAAAACAGAAATCCAGAATCATCACCTTTTGGTAAATCTTGAAATCATCCTTGATACTAGGCTTTGTGGCAAAATCAAAATCATCAATATCATTGAGACAAAATCCTTGAAATCATTAGCAAAAGCACCTTTGGTTAGGTATGTGTAGATGCATCCTTTTGCATATACTTAGTCAAAATTATCATCTTGTCTAGCTTGGTGTATGTAGATGAATCCTTCTTCATATGCTTAGTGAAACAATCATCTTGTTTGAGTAGGTGTGGGTAGATACATCCTTCTCCTCACACATATTCAAATTATCCTCCTTTGAACAAAGCTATCCCTTAGATCATCATCCAACATCTTAGGGTCTTTTTGTTCAAAAATCCAAATCCAAATACAAATAAAAAATCAAGGACAAAATCTCAAAATCTTAAAATCTCAAAATCCAAAATCCAAAAATCAAGAATCCACAAGTCCTAAAGCCTAGTGCCTCATTCAAAATTTATCAAAATCTAAAAACATCATCATCATTATCTTATCATTACATTTGATCCTTAAGGAATCCTAAAACGTTTCACTTTGGAACATAAGATAAAGATCGATCCAAAGAATCAAGAGATTCCTCTCCCATATTATTGAAGATTGATCCTTGTTTTATGGTTCAAACGAGATCTCAATACAAGAAGAGTATGGAAGCCAACAAAGAAACTCCCGCTTCAAGTGACCTTAGCCAAACAAACGCAGAAATAAATCCCGTCGAATCAAGCAATCCATTGATCCCCTCATCATCCCAAAATCCACAAGAATAAAATCAACGGGAGGACCTCACCTTTGGAATGTCTCGCGAGGAAATGACGGAAATGCTCCAAAATCCAGACAACCATAGAATCATCAACATCATGATGAGACTTAACCCTTCGTTGTAGATGCTTGAATTAGCAAAACAAGGGGCCAAGTTGCCTTCAAATTTTGATGTGAGTACTATAGTGGATACATCATTTCCTCCAATATCATCCACCATACCCATCTCATCTACATCTCCATTCCAAAACATCACACAAAACATCCCACAAATCACAACATCGTTTACCCCAACACAACCAAATGTCAACAAGGGAAACACATTTCTCAACGCTCTTCAATCACATCCCCTTGTTAACAATCAAAATTTGGACAAAAGCACCACCATGGAACAAAACACAATCAACAACCCATTACACAAAAATTTTCCTCTCACGTTACATTATGACCCATCATCAACATCTTTCCATGGAGCTCCACAAACACCTCTTCTCGCAAATTCACAAGAAGAGGGAGATACATTTGGACTAGGGGGCTTATTTGACACCACGACATTTTCACAACTCACACCTCTCACATTTCCACCTCTTCCGCCATTTCCATTATCATCCACACCGCTCCTTGGTTTAGGGCTTCCCCCTCTACCAAGTATCAATCAAACCTATATCCCAACCATCAATCAAAGCATTGCACCAAACACACAAAATTTGTCGTTGATATCGCAACAACAAACGATAAATACGCAAGCAATGGAAACACCATCAAACACACCCTTAACATCACAAAGCATGGTCTCACAAGGACCAACCAGATCAATACCATTATCCAACACCCAAAACATCAACACAACATCATCATCTACCACCATTCCAAATCCACCACCACCCCCACCACCACCAACGTTCACCACATCAAACCAATTCGACGTAGCATTGCAAGCCACCTTTCAAAGAGGATACCAACAAGTGCAAAAATAAAAAGCCGTGCAACAAGCCGCTCAAGCTGCCCAAGCTGCACAAGCCGCATTACAAGCGCAACAAGCACAACAAGCCCAAGATTTATTTCAACAACAACAACAAGCAGCCACCCAAGCTACACAAGCATTGCAAGCACAAAGAGTCTCTCAAGCACAACTTTTATTGCAGCAACAAGCAACACAAGCGTAAGCTCAAGCAAAATCACAACAAGCGCAAGCTCAAGCACAACTTCTTGCACAAGCAACACAAATGAAAGCATATCATCAAGCACTAAAGCAATACCAAGAGCAGCAAGAAGCAGCAGAATTGGTAGCCTAACAACAAGCTTTGTGGGAACAACAACAAGTAGAACAAGCGTTGTGGGAACAACAGCAAGCAGAACAACAAGCATTGTGGGAACAACAACAAGCAGAACAACAAGCGTTGTTAGAACAACAACAAGCGCATCAACAAGCATAACAACAAGCGCAACAACAAGCACAAATCCTAGTGCAACAACAACAAGAGCAACAACAAGCATTGTTCATTCAAAAGCAAGTAGAAGCCTACTTCGCCCGCCACAACATACCGATACCATCAAACAATGCACCAACCAATCCATCCATCCAAACCACGATTGTGACACCTCAAAACACATTCATCCCACCCCCTGATCTGCAAAGCGATGTAACGACACAACTCAGGTTGTTATCACAACAAGTGCTCGACCTTCAATCAGGGCGAACAACCAAAATGCAGAGCAACTTGTGTCCCTATCCATTTGATAGGAGCCTAGACATGAAACCATTCCCTAAGGGATTTGAGATCCCTAAATTTGACAAATATCAAGGGACAGGAAACCCTGAAGATCACATCAGGGAATTCCAGGTTCATTGTATGGAGGTTGCATATGACGATATTTATTTGATGGGGCTATTCCCTAGGAGCTTGGCAGGAAACGCTATAGAATGGTTCTCTCGCTTACCCTCAGGCATCAGAACATTCCAAGAAATCAGAGATGAATTCATTAGAAACTACACATGTAACATTACAATGGATGCTAGTCTTGAAGAACTATATGCACTAAAACAAGGAAAAAATGAATCTTTTGCTTCATTTCTTCAACGATGGCGATCCAAGGCCAATTGAAGCAAGTGGACCATGCTAGAAGAACAAAAAGTCTGCACAATCATCGCCAACCTTGAAAGCCGCCTGTCATTTCATCTCAAGGTTCAGGGAATCACCACATATGAGCAATTAATCTCCAAGGCACTTAGCATTGAAAGAGCCCTTATGACCCAACCTACAGAATCGACATCATATCACGAACAACAAAATAATCGCCCATCATCAAATTACAATGATAAACCTTGAATATGGGCGAGAAACAAGAACATCACCAATGATGGCATCATCGATGCCAAGGTGGTCATCAGTGGTCCACGCTAAAATACACCCGCACCGCAAATCCAAAATCAACGCCAAAACACTCATCACACAACATATCAACCCAACAACAACCCAACCATCAATAACCTCAATGACCAAGGAGGACCACCCCAGCGCAAAACATATCCTAAATAAAAATACACTATGTTGGGGGAACCACTGGAGGACATCATGAAAAGGTTGATCGACGAAAATCTCATCAAAGCACCAACATTCAAGAATTACCAAGAACCCGACGTTAAACCCCCTTGGTACAATGAAAATCAACTTTGTGAATTCCAAAAAATCAAAGGTCACACCATGAACAACTGCATGAGACTCAAAAATATTATCCAAGATCTCATTGACAAAAGAATCATAAACGTTGAACAACCTACGGGAAATCAGGACCTAAAAATCTACACTAATCCGATGCCGAATCATGGCAACAAAGGGAATAAAAATGACAAAGGGAAGGGTAGTGTAAATCATGTGTACGAAACAGTCGTTGCCTCCCTAAATGAAGACTGCATGGTCATCACCATCAAGGGCGCCCAGGCCGAAGATTGTGGAGTCACCACAAGAGGCGGTAAAGTCACCATTGTAGGATCATCCCAACCTGATAGAGTTCCTTCATCAAGAGTTGTTTTGTATAGCTACAATGTTGTAGACCAACTCAAGAGAACACCAACACACATCTCCATCATGGAGTTGTTAAAAATCTCGTCAGCCCATAAAAAGATCCTTGAGGAAGCATTAGCCTCATCCACTGTCCCCGCAAATCTCGATGCAGACCAATTCCAAGCTATGGTCGGGAATATCATAACACCTAATCTCCTTACATTTTCTGACCAAGATTTCCCCGCCCAACCATCTCATAACCACACACTTCATTTAAAAGCCATTATAAACAAGAGCAAAATCAAAAGGGTCTTGGTGGATGAAGGTGCAGGTTTGAACATCTGCTCTCTCAACCTAATCAAACAATTGAAAATATCAAAGGATAACATTGACAAAGGTAAAGGCATCACAATCAGAGCGTATGATGACCAAGAAAGAGTGTCTCAGGGCACGATTAAACTCCCTATTCAAGTAGGGCCAACGCTCATGGAAACCACCTGTCAGGTCCTGGACCTCCAATTGCCATACAACATCCTCCTGGGACGCCCATGGATCCATGCAATGAAAGCTGTAGCATCAACCTTCCACCAATGTGTAAAATTTACACATAATAGACAAGAGGTTACCATTCATGGAGATCCTAAGCCATTTTCATATTGCAAAAATCTTGAGGCCAAATATTACAAAATCCCCCAAGTGCCAAAGAATGATGAGGGCCCATCCACATCATACATCGACCCTGCCACCCTCGCATCAACTTCTGCGACAGAGACACCCGCCATTCCTGCCATTCCCACCATCTCTGACATCAAGCTCATCATCCAAGAGGACGGTTGTGGAAGTTATAGACTCCCTAATAATGTTTTTTTGATAGGAGAGTTACCTCAATCTCCTAGATCACGGGGACGCCCACAAGAGAACCAAGCTTCTTCATCACAAACCTATCCTGAAAACTATCCAGAATTCACAAGATGGGGAGACCTTGGTCATAAGGTTATTGAAGCAGATCCATCTCACATGTTGTATCGAGATGAAAGACCGACACCTGAATTACCAATGGATGAAAGAAGCAGGGGCCTACAAATGATGTTTGCAATGGGTTACGATAGAAACCAGAGATTGGGACAAAATGACAATGGCCTCATAATACCTATCATTCCAAAGATGCGACCCATAACAAATATTGGTCTTGGATTTACCCCTCCGAGAATAACTATACGTGGCCGGGATCCTCCTGCTAGAGCTGCTAATGTCTCTCCTCAGCCAGTGCTAGTACAAGTACACTCACCAATAGTCATAGGTAGCAACACACATAATTTCATAACTGAGCCCTATATTAGTAGCGATGACAAAGATACCTTATCCAATCTACCTAGGCTATTCGAAGATACCACCCTATGTATGATTAGTACCATATCCTTTGAACTAGATAGTCAAAATCATGAGATTCGTTTACTCTACCCCCAACTGATCGACTATGACCAACGAGGACCACCAGTTCTTGACAAATTCAAAAACGATGAGGCACTCTCAGAATTCATGGGATTGAGGGACAAAATTCCAGATGGGGATCATAAGGTAGGATTTATAATGGAATTAGACACACATGCTTATTACGAGGAAACAATTGAATCCTTCAGTCGCAAAAGTGAGAAACTAAGAATCATATCCAAGTCCTTGAGTGAAAACCACATTGTGGCACTCTCTGACAACAAAATATTAAAAAGAAAGGACGTATCCAATGGTGAAAACCTCTTTGAGGCACCCAAGGATGAAGGATTCAATCTTCCCTTAAGAGCCATTCATCAAGAGAAGTCAGCAGTCTTGGTCGAAAAGTGCAACCCAGTCAACATAGGAACAGAGGAGACCCCGCATATCATATTCTATGCGAAATCACTATTATTAGAAGAGCAAGAACTCCTAACAACATTCCTAAAGGAAAGACAAATAAAATTTGCATGGATTTACGCTGATATGCCAGGGCTAGATCCAGAAACTATAGTTCATCATTTAGCAGTATATCCAGAGGCAAAACCAGTCAAACAAAAGCTTTAGAAAATGCATCCTCAAATCGCTCTATTGGTCAAAATGGAACTCAAAAAGTTGTTGGATGCAGGATTTATCTGACCAATTGATTATCTAGAATGGGTGTCAAATTTGGTACCTATTTCAAAACCTGACAAAGCCATCATAATCTGCACGGATTTTAGAGATTTGAACAAAGCATGTCCCAAGGATGATTTCCCGCTTCCTAATATCGACATGATAGTAGATATGATGGTAGGGCATGAAATGCTATCACTTATGGATGGATTTTCAGGATATAACCAGATCATGATAGCAAAAGAAGATCAACACAAGATGGCTTTCACTTGTCCATGGGGGACCTACTGCTGGAACATGATGCCATTCGGCCTAAAGAATGCAGGAGCAACCTATCAAAGGTCCATGACACTAATATTCCATGACATGATTCACAAAACAATCGAAGACTATGTCGATGATATTCTAGCTAAGTCAAGAAAAATACAAGATCATATAGCAACCCTAAGTGCTATCTTTGATAGACTGGAGGAATACAAAGTCAGACTAAACCCTAGAAAGTGTGTCTTCGACATACAATCAGGTAAACTGCTAGGATACATAGTCTCCATGAGGGGTATTGAGGTGGATCCGGCAAAAGTGAAAGCAATCCTCGAGATGGAAGCACCAAAGACATTAAAACAACTGAGAAGCCTCCAAGGCAGACTCCAATCCATTAGACGGTTCATAGCACAACTGGCAGACAAGCAGAGTCCATATTCTCACCTACTCCACAAGGGGGTAGCATACAAATGGGATGCAAAATGTGAATAAGCATTTAACAAAATCAAGGAATACCTACTGACGCCACCAGTGTTAATGCCACCTATCCCGAAAAAGCCATTGATCTTATATGTGTTAGCAACAGCAGCAACCCTTGGAGCTCTTCTAGCTCAACATGATGAAAATGGAACAGAGAGGGCCATCTACTATATCAGCAGGACAATGGTCGGTCACAAGCTAAATTACTCATTCATTAAAAAATCTTGCCTCGCCATAGTATTTGCATCCCAAAAATTCAGACATTACATGCTAGCACACAAGATAAAGCTCATTGCAAAAATTGACCCCCTCAAGTATCTCCTATCCAAGGCAATGCTCACAGGAAAAATGGAAAAATGGGTAATGATATTATCAGAGTATGACATTGAGTATGTAGAGAGGAAAGCTATCAAGGGACAAGTCATTGTGGATCAACTAGCAGAGGCACCTATGTATTCTGAGAATCCTCTTGTATTTGAATTTCCAGACGAATCCATCTTTAACCTCAACATAGCGGACCACTGGAAACTATACTTCGATGGTTTATACACGCAACATGGATCAAGAGTTGGTGTCTTCTTCATCACTCCACAAGGGGATTTCATACCGAAATCATACAAATTGGCATTTCCTTGCACCAACAACATAGCAGAATACAAGGCTTTGACTATAGGTCTCAGGATAGCAGTGCAATGGAATATCATAGCCCTCAAAGTCTACGGAGACTCTCAATTGATCATAAATCAGGTTAATAATGAATATCAGACAAAGGATGACAAGCTAACTCCATACAAAAAATTGGTGGAGACTCTAAAGGAATCCTTCATCGACATAACATATGAGCAAATTCCAAGAACCAACAACAGAGCAGCTGACGCCATGGCTACAATTGGGTCTCTATTAGACATCCCTCATAATGTACCAAAATACAAATTTTTGATCGAGCAGCTTCTCGTTCCCACATTCGAGGTACCAGAATCAGAATGTGTGTGTCAAATCATTGGTCTTGGCGATCCTTGGTATCATGACATCTATACATATCTTCGAATAGGAGTCTTACCCGCTGACCTACCATCGAGCCTAAAATGAACCTTTATCAAAAATGCATCCATATTTTTCATCTTAGGTGATAACTTATACCATAGAAGCATAGAGGGTACTTTACTATGTTGTCTGAATGCTGAGGAGTCATTAACCGCTCTAACCGAGGTTCATAACGGTATCTGTGGCTCACACTCGAGTGGGATGACCATCGCCAAGAAACTGCTGAGGCTGGGGTATTATTGGCCCACAATGGAAAGAGAAGCACATGATCATGCTAAGAGGTATATACAATGTCAGCAGCATGGGGACCTCATCCATGCTCCAGCTCAAGAGCTCCATCTGATCGTCAAACCATGGCCTTTTTCACAGTGGGGACTCGATCTTATTGGAAAAATATCACCCACCTCATCCAATGGCCACAAGTTTATCCTCACTGCAACTGAGTACTTCACAAAATGCGTGGAAGCCATACCCATGACATATATCACTGGGAAGCAGATCTCAAAATTTATCCTGAACTATCTCATATGTCATTACGGTGTCCCACAAGCCATTGTCTCAGATAATGGGACACCATTCAAGAACCAGAAGATTTGCGACTTGTGTGAGAAATTCAAAATCCAGCATCGCTTCTCCACCCCGTACTATCCCCAAGGCAATGGCCAAGCAGAAGCTACGAACAAAACCATCCTCAAAATCCTCAAGAAAACAGTCAATGACACAGGTCATGACTGGCACTTGCAACTTAATCCCACCCTCTGGGCTTATCGAACTAGCATCCGCACACCCACTGGCGCCACCCCATTCTCCTTGGCCTATGGATCAGAGGCTGTAATCCCCATTGAGATCAAACTCCCATCCCTTAGAGTATCATTGCAAAATCTCATCACTGATGAGGACTATCGGGTGTCAAGATTAAACGAGCTGGAGTTATTGGATTAGAGACGCATAGATGCTTTGAATCATCTGCAAGTCTATCAAAATAGACTCAAACGAAGCTACAACAAGAAGATCAGAAGCAGGACTTTCCAAGTCAGAGAATTGGTCTTAAAAGAAAATCAGAAGAATGTCCCGAATCCCAGCAGCAAAGGCAAGTTCGAAACCAATTGGTTAGGGCCTTTCATCGTCACAGTAAGCTATAAATCAGGGGCATATCAACTATCAACACCTGAAGGGGAACCTCTGCAGGAGCCCATGAATAGCTTCCATCTCAAAAAGTTTTATGCCTAATTCTTCCAAGGTATAGAACAAAAAAAAATCAGAAAAAATCAGAAAAAGTCCTAAAAAAATTGTTACTTCAACGAAAACCTGGCAAACAGGTGTCTTGGTAACAACAAAAAAAATAAATAAAAAAAAACAAAAAATCCAAAAAAATCAAAAAAAGGATCAAAAAATCGTCCTCTAGTGAAAACCACTTGGTGGCACTTTGGGCAAGTACCTGGTGAAAACCTAGCAAAGCAGCCTTGCAAAATAAGCACTTTCCATCCACGGGATCTTTATGGCTTGTCGCATCATCCATCCATTTCACTTCCATCATCCATTGGATTCAGGTCTCCATCCATCACTCATCCACTCGCATCCGCACCATAGCTTGGTCCGTGTTGTATCATGATCCATCCTAGTACTACTCGGCCCATCCAAGGCTTGTCTTGCCTTTATCTGAGTAGTCTATTACATCTGCGGGGCATGTTCTCATCGGATCGGATTCGTGTATGGTCTTAAAGTCCTCAAAATCAGAAAATCCAAAAACATCAAAAAATCAGAAAATCCAAAAACATTCAAAACACATCAAAATTCAAAAACAAGTTAAAAAGTCATTCAAAAAACCAAAAACAGGGTCGTCTTGTCGAACTACGTCGTCTCTGAGCTTGAACGTAGGCAAGGTTGATCTTTGATCATCCCCCGAGACATTTAGGTCAATCCTATAGGAGTTCATCATAATAAATTGATGTTTCATCATGTATATCATCATTTGTAAATCAGTCAAGTCATCAATCGAACTACGTGGTCTCTACGTGTATAATGTAGGCAAGGCTAATCTGTTGATCAGCCTCCGAGGCCCCTAGGATAGGTCTTTAGGTTAGTATCTTGGTCAAAATCTCAGAAAATCCCAAAACATTGGAAAACCGAAAATCAAAACATTTGTAAAATCTCGAAAAATACCAAAAACAGCCTCAAAACATTTCAAAACATCAAAAACATCCAAATATTTGAAAAAAATCCATCCACCTCCTCTCGCTTGCACCCGCAATAACACCACTCATGATAAAATGACCGTCATCATTTACCTTTGGTAAAACAATTGGAAACAAGTCTGGCAGGTTTAAAAATAGAACTCAAAAGTGTCAAGTCTTAAGTCTAGGCCAGTGGGTAAACAAATTGGTCACCTCTTCGTATCGATAACTCATCATCTGAATTTGTCCCATATCAATTATCCTTTATAAACAAAATGATGTGCCGCCATCCACTAACATGTCCTAGGATGCATCCTTCCTACAATGGGCATTATCTTTTGGCAATAAGTTTCGGTTATCATTTTAGAAAACACATCTTTTTTTGTTAGCGGTATTGAAGAGCATTAGTCTGTTTATTTACTGGGTCTTTTCTTTCGACTTATTTTATTTTGTGCTCATTCCAAGGACATCTCGATGATATCCCAAAACAACGGATTTAGAGAAATAGGAATGGGGCAATGGTCATTATCTTTTGTTTGTTGTGCTTGTTGGACGCTCTTGTAATATAACCTCGGCGAATACTTGCTTTGTTGAGAATGTATGGAAGAGGTCTAGGGCAACTTGCTAACTATTATAGGGATAGGCTTACCTTTCCGTGTTTTAGCCCGAGATGCCTGAAACTTTTGAAATACATCCTAGCAAGGTTTCTGTATGTCAGGTGTGAACAAAAATACTCCTATCTGATTGTCGAGTCAAAGTCCATCACACTAAGTACTACGCCATCCTGGTTTTCTATACCTTGATGCATTGTACCACGTGTGTTATCAAACATAAGAAAATTTGGCCCTTTGAAAATCCCAATTCCTCGGCAAGTCATCATCATCATCATCATCATCATCATCATCATCATCATCATCATCATCATCATCTACATTTGTGTCATCACGCGTCTTGTTGAAATGACTTCTTTTCTCACTAACCACGCTAACCAGGTACTATGACAATTGATCATCATCATCATCACCATTGATCCTGCATCCAAAAATTATTAGCATATTACATAAGCACATCATATAGATATCATTAGCACATTGCATTACATATCATATATGGAACATCGCATTCTCATCATCATATAAACATGTACGTCCATATCATCGCATTTCACCCATTACATTGCATCTCATGGCATTACATTAAACATTGCATTTGCAATTCATAACCATTTCACATTACCATCTAAACCATCACATAGCATTTACGAAATCATTTCATAATCATTTATTGCATAATCATAAACAATAAGGAATATAAACATTCAATTCATTAGGCATACATATCATATTGCATTAACATTGCATCACATACATCATCATATCACATCCATCCATAAATCATCTCATATATAAGCATTTTTTACACATCATTGCATATAACATGAATCAAATCATTTCACATATTGCATTGGCATAAAATAAATCATCATATAATAAAACATCATTGCACATCATATCATAGATCATAATTAAATACATAGACATCATTCAAAATAAATGCATCCATAACATATAAAAGAAGAATCATGCATGCATAAATAAAGGAGTACACATAGCATCGCATCAAAATCAGCTCATATATATATCATATCATCAGTGTCACTGTCATAGTACAAAGAATAATAGTCGGATCACTGTACAAGTATGTCAATCAGTACAAAAATGCCCATTGGGGCCATAAAAAATGAGCCCATAAGGCACCAAAAATGTGTATCATCTGAATCACGGTCGATCTCCATGAATGTTGCCCTCACCCCTGTCACCATGACCCTCTGGTGGTCTCTAGCTGGCTCGCTCTGAGTAATTAGGGACCCAGTCTGCTCTAGGTACATGGTCGTGGTAGGCTCGGCGGTAGTACTCTATCTCTCGAATGGCCTCCCTGTAGGATCGGACCAGCACTGTACCCTGCGAGGATGAGGCGGCTGTCATACTCTCAATCTGCTGCCTACGACCCAGCTCTGTGGCTACCTGTAGCTCTACGACTTGTCGCTACTGTACAGCCTGGTCTCTCTCCACTCTAAGCTGCTCTCTCTTAGCCCGTGCCTGATCCCTCTCAGCTGTCACTGCCTATACCTGTGCCTATAGCTGTAAAATCAAGGCATCCCGTGCGTCTACTTGCCTTGCTGGCTGTGCCTGTGGCTGTACGTGAGCCTCACCCTCACCCTCAGCTCGTGGTGGTGGGACTAGCGGATCCTGCTGCTGGTCCTGCATGGGGACATCCTCCTGACTTGGTGGAACTGGAGGCACCAATGGGGGATCCATCGGACCTCAATCCTCGGTCCTCGCCCTCGTCCTCGTCCTCTCCTGCCTCTGACCCTATGTGCCTCTGGGTCCTCACCTGGAACAGTCAACCGTAGAGGAGGTCTAAACCAATCCCTATATGCCTGTGTGGTGCCCGAATCTGCCAATCCCTGATCGTAGGCCCATGGTTGGGCTACTAACCCTCGAAAGCTATCAACCGCCTCCATTGTAGGAATATTAGGGCCCCATGCCACCTGTGTCATGCTATGCACGAAAAACAACCACATAGCCATCATCTGGCCGATCTTGCGGCTCCCCAAACTGATGCAGTACACGCCTGGGCAAGTATCTCTCTATCATGGTATGCTCTCGGCCCTACATGTACCTATCCTGCCAGCAGTAGAAGAGTTGGTCTGCATCGTCAGCCCATCCAGGCTGACCGAGGTATGGTCTCCATGTGAATACAACCATCTCATCTATGACCCGCCTCCAGTAGGGGATCCTGTGCTCTCTGGTGTGTGTAAAGGACACACCCCCTCTGTACTGTGCCACTAGGGCATCCTCTGCCCCCATTAGAACTGGAACGACCCATGGACGTAGCACATAAATGTGCTCCCATGCCCAAACGTGTAGAAGTGTCACCCCAGCTCCCAGTGCTTTGTTGTCCACGTATGCATACTCGTGGAGATCCCTGTAAAGTGAAGCCAGAAGGACAGGTCCCCACGTGAATTGAACTGGCCTATCCCGGACCATCCTCTCCTAGCAATATCCCCATCTAGGACTGAAATACCGCCCTCGTCGGTCTGGGGCAACCAAACTAGAAATGATCGCTGTAACTGCCCAGCGGAAGGGAGGTGCTATGACTTTGTACCTCTCCAACTCGATCTGCCCCTCGCAATAAATGATATCTCGTATGGCAAGAACTCGAGTGCAGCAATCACATCCCTCGTCCAGATCATGGATCACCTGACGGCCATGAATGGGCAAACGTAGTATCTGCCAAACATCCTCCAGTGTGACGGTCACCTCACTAGTGGGAAGATGAAATGACGATGTCTCGTTGTGCCATCGCTCTGCCAGCGCTGATAGCATCCCAAGGTGTGTACGCACGGGCGCTGCATACGCAGTGTGCCATAGTCCTGCGGTCCCTAGTCGACCCTAGTCTCTGTCGCTAAGATCTCGTAAAACGCTCGCCAGCTCCTGTGACCGGTGATCCCGAGAGTAAAGCTCCCTAGGTTTGTCCTGCATCACGCAAAGTTAGCATGTTAAATTTTAAAAAAAAAATTCCTTACGTAACGCCTCAAACTTGTTCCCAGTGGCACAGTTTGTGAAGGTGTCGCAGTTTGAGTTCTCTCAAACTCTGACGCTAGACTTAGAATTTCACTAAAAAGAGCCGTCACGGCGCAATTTACCCTCAGTGTTGTAATTTTCTTGAAAAGGGTGTTGTTGCGGCGCACTTTTCCAAACTGACTCGTGAGTCCGAGCCGAGCCCGATCCCAGCGATGTAGTTTTTAAATTCCATATTACACCACTGCGGTGCAAAAAGCCTAAAAGCGGTGCACTTCAAACACCGAGCGGCACTATAATAGCGTCGTTGGAGGTGAGCTCTCCCTAAAAGTAGCAATAAATGCACTGAAATGAAAAAACGAAGCATTAGTTAGCATCACATACTGGGGCATCGAGGCCAGGTGGCACGCTGGTAGGTCTGAACTCAGTCAGAAATGTGCAGAGGAAGCTATCGTTGCGCCATATCATCAGGAGGTCAAAACTCAAATCTCGAGGTTGGCTAGCGGAGGTGTGTGAAAATGACTTGAAAGTGACCCCTCGGGCCCCTTTTAAGCCTAAAATTAGGGTTTTATGACCCTCTAGGGCTGTCCTTCTAGGGTTTTGGACCCCCGAACCTATTTTCGTCTATTCGAGGCTTGTTTTTCATCGATTTATTGCGTTTAGACACATTTTTAGACTCCCGGACCCCTTTCGGACTTATCGGGTACTTTGTCACTTTTTTTTCGCGAGATCACCCAAAAAATTAAAATTTTCATCCGATCTCTCGAGGGGGCATTATATTGGCATATTCTCTTCCCCCAAGCAGCAGTGGGGCAAGTTTTTAATATCAATTTTTTTTGGCTTTGATCAGGACAGTTTATTCTTTGAACCAACACAACGAGTGCATTGCTTCAAAGAGGGGCAAAATGTAGACATCGAAAATATACTGATTGACATCGTGCATCAAATCTTGAATTACTAACATCGTTTCCTCCTAAATCATCTCTCGGTCTAACCATTTAATCAAAGTCCCCTATCTAATTAAATTCATCAATATTCATCTCTTAATTAAATAAATCATTTTGTCTAATTAAGTCACTCTCTCTTGTTAATTAAATCAATCCATCTGATCTAATTATCCCTATTTAATTAAATAATCAATTTATTTGATTAAATCTCTAAAGTCTATCCATTAAATTAAATAAATTAAAACCTTATTTAATTCAATCTAACACCATCCCCTTTAATTAAATAAATAAAAAATCTTTATTTAATTATTCTTTTATCATATTCCTCTCTTGTCTGATTTAAATAAATCCATAAAATTGAGTCAAATAAGTCACATCATCTAATCTCCTGTTAAATTAATGGAACCTTGATTAATTTAACCTCATCTCATGTCACATGCTCTAGATAATGCAAGTTGCACATGAAAATAGATTTAATTCATTTACTAAATCCCTATTTTCCCTCACATGGCATCTTTTGGAATATTCCCCTAATTTGAATTCAAAATCCAAGTGGGAATAAGTCCTTCCAACAAGGCATTTAAGATCTCTTACATGTCCTTTGCCTTGAGCCAAGTGGCATTTATTGCATTTTCCCTTCCCTCTTACATGTCATTTCAACAAATTTGAAATTCAAATATTGACATTTATTGGCACAAACCCCAAATCTTGCACAACCATCGTCCATTCATAGCTTGACAAGTGGCATCATATCATTGGATGAAAGTTAGTCCCACATTGCTCAAATTTTGGCTTTCATCCATCTTGAAATCCTATAAATGAAGAGCTCCTCTCCTCATTTGATCATCCACAATTTGAGTAAAGTTACCATGCTCAAATATCTATCAAGTTTCACACCATTGAGCTCTTAGCTAGGTTCTTTTACAGATTTGGCTTGAAGTCTTCATCATTCATCATCAAAAGTGGATCAAAGTCCATCACCAAGTCTACATCTATCAACATTACATCGTAGGAATTGGGAAAGGGCCAAATTTCCACATCAAATTGGCACCAATTCCCCCATGGGATCAAGAGTTTGCTATTTAGATTAGAATTTCATCTTTGGTTTATCATTTTATTGTGTTTTTGCATATTTTCATTCCTAGTTTGAATTGAAAATGGATTCCATGGGGAATCCTTGTTTATGCTTGCAATATCTAACTTGAGGTGCTTTAATCTCTTTGTTTTGCAGGTACAATAGATTGGGGTTCACAATCCCTAATGGCTACAATGTCCTAGATCAACTCAAGAGAACGCCAACACAAATCTCCATCATGGAGTTGCTAAAAATCTCATTTGCCATAGGGAAATCCTTGAAGAAGCTCTGGCCTCATCCACTGTCCCCACAGATCTTGATGTAGAACAATTCCAAGCTATGGTCAGAAATATCATTACGCGAAATCTCCTCACATTCTCTGACTAGGATTTCCCTGCTTAACCATCTCACAACTGTGTGCTTCACTTAGAAGTTATCGTATAGAAAAGCAAAGTCAAACGGGTCTTGGTGGATGGAGGTGCGGGTTTGAGTATATGTTCTCTCAACCTCATCAAACAATTGAAAATCTCAGAGGATTCTATCAACAAAGGAAAGGGTATCACAATAAGAGCATACGATTATCAAGAAAGAGTGTCCCAAGGCATGATCAAACTCCCTATTCAAGTAGGGCCTGCTATTATGGAAACCACTTGTCAGGTCTTGGACCTCGACTTGCCGTATAACATCCTCCTAGGATGCCCATGGATTCATGCGATGAAAGCAGTAGCATCCACTTTCCACCAATGTGTGAAATTCACACATGAGGGACAAGAAGTCACCATCCATGGAGATCCTAAACACTTCTATTACAAAAGCCTTGAAGCAAAGTACTATAAAATCCCACAAGTACCAAAAAATGATGAGGGCCCATCTACACCATGCATCGATCCCGCCACTCTCGCATCCACTTCTGCGACAAAGACACCCGCCACTCCCGCCATTCCCACCATCTCTGACATTAAGGTCATCATCCAAGATAACGGTTGTGGAAACTACACGATCCATAAAAATGCTTTCATGGTAGGAGAGTTACCACAATCTCCAAGATCATAGGGACGTTCGCAAATAAATGAAGCATCCACATCCCAAACGTCTCCTGAAGACTATCCCAACTTTACAAGTTGGGGAGACCTTGGCCAAGAGGTCATTGAGGCAGATCCATCTCATATGCTATACCAAGATGAAAGACCAGCAGCTGAATTACCAATGGATGACATAATCAAGGGTCTACAAATGATGCTCGCAATGGGCTATGACAGAAATCAAAGACTTGGGAGAAACGACAATGGGCTTATAATACCTATCATGTCGGAGACACGAACGATAACAAATCTTGGCCTTGGATGTACCCCTCCGAGTATAACCATACATGGTTGAAGTCCTCCGGTTAGAACGGTTAATAATCCTCCTCAGCCAACTACAATAGAACTATGCCTACTAGTATCTACAGGTCACGTCATAGATAACTTTACATTTGATATAACCGACGTCTGTAGTAGTAGTGATGACGAGGATCCCACACCCAATCTACCTAGGATATTTGAGGATACCATTCTTTTCATTATTAGCACCCTATCTTTTGAATCAGACCACCAAAATCATGAAATACGCCTAGTATATCCCCAACTCATCGACTACGACCAACGAGGACCACCAGTTTTTGATACATTTGAAAAAGATGAAGTGCTCTCGGAATTCATGGGACTACAGGAAAACATTCCATGTGGGGATCACAAAGCAGGGTTGATAATTGAGCTAGATAGATAGGCCTATTATGGGGAAATGATTGAATCCCTCAGTCGCAAAAGTGAAAAATTAAGAATCATATCTAAGTCCTTGAGTGAAAACCACATTGTGGCACTCTCTGACCAGAAAAAAGTAAAAAGAAAGGATGCATTCAACGGTGAAAACCTCTTCGAGGCTCCCGAGGATGGGGGATTCAATATTCCTTTCCAAGCCATTCATCAAGAGAAATCAACAGTCTTGACAAAAAAATGTAATCCGGTAAATCTAGGAACAGAGGAAGCCTTGCATATCACATTCTATGTGAAATCATTACTATTAGAAGAACAAGAGCTCCTACCAGCCTTCCTAAGAGAAAGACAGATAAACTTCGCATGGAGTTATGTTGACATGCTAGGCCTTGACCCAGAGACTGTGGCTCACCATTTAGTAGTATATCTAGAAGCAAAGCCTGTTAAACAAAAGCTTCAAAAAATGCACCCTCAGATCGCCTTATTAGTCAAAATGGAGCTAAAAAAGCTATTAGATGTAGGATTCATCCAACCGATAGATTATCTAGAATAGGTGTCAAACTTCGTACCTGTTTCAAAACCTGATGGGAATATCAGAATCTACACAGACTTCAGAGACTTGAATAAGGCATGTCCAAAAGATGACTTCCCGCTTCCAATCATTGACATGATCATAGATATGACAGCTGTACATGAAATGTTATCACTAATGGATGAATTTTCAGGGTACAATTATATCATGATAGCTAAAGAGGACCAACATAAGACAACTTTCACTTGTCCATGGGGGACCTATTATTGGAATATGATGCCATTCGGCTTAAAGAACACATGAGAAACATACCAAAGGGATATGATATTTATATTTCATGACATGATCCATAAGACGATCGAAGACTATGTTGATGACATTCTAGCTAAATCTAGAAAAAGAAAAGATCACATAGCAACCCTTAGTGCCATTTTTGACAGGCTGGAGGAGTATAAAGTCAGATTAAACCCAAAGAAGTGTGTCTTAGGCGTACAATCGAGAAAATTGCTAGGATTTATAGAATCAATGAGGGGTATCGAGGTAGATCCAACAAAGGTAAAAGCAATCCTTGAGATGGAGGCACCAAAAACATTAAAGCAATTGAGAGGTCTCCAAGGAAGGCTCCAATCTATTCAAAGATTCATAGCACAGTTGGCGGACAAACATAACCCATACTCTCACCTACTCCATAAGGGATTAGCGTACAAATGGGATACTAAGTGTGAAGAAGCATTTAATAAAATCAAAGAATATCTACTAACACCACCAGTCTTAATGCCATCAATCCCAAGAAAACCATTGATTCTCTATGTATCAGCAACAACAATAGCCCTTGGAGCTCTCTTAGCTCAGCATGATGAAAATGGAACAAAAAGAGCTATCTATTACATTAGCAGAACAATGGTCGGGCATGATCTAAACTATTCATTCATCGAGAAAGCATGCCTAGTGGTAGTGTTTGCATCTCAGAAATTCAGACATTACATGTTGGAACACAAAATAAAGCTCATCACCAAAATCGACCCTCTCAAATACTTATTTTCAAAGGAAATTCTCACAGGAAGAATGGCCAAATGGGTGATGATACTATTAGAATACGACATTGAATATGTGGAGAGGAAAACAATCAAAGGCCAAGTCATTGCAGATCAACTTGTAGAAGCACCAATCTATTTCAAAAATCCTCTCGACTCAAAATTTCTAGATAAATCTATTTTCAATCTCAACGTAGCGGACCACTGGAAACTGTACTTCGATGGATCATACACACATCATGGATCAAGAGCTGGCATCTTATTCATCACCCCACAAGGGGATTGCATACCAAGGTCTTACAAACTGGCATTTCCCTGCACCAATAACATTGCAGAATACGAGGCTTTAACCATAGGTCTCAGAATAGCAGTGCAGTGGAACATTATAGCTCTCAAAGTATACATAGACTCCCAATTAATAATAAATCAAGTGAATGATGAATATCAGACCAAGGACGACAAGCTCACTCCATACAAGAAATTGGTGGAGACTCTTAAAGAATCCTTCATTGAAATAACATTTGAGCAGATTCCTAGAACCAACAATAAAGTAGCAGACACCATGGCAACAATTGGATCCTTACTGGATATCCCCCACAACATTCCAAAATATGAATTCCTGATAGAGTAGCTTCTCGTGCCTATATTCAAGGTACTAAAATTCATGTGTGAAATCGTTGGTCCCAATGATCCTTGGTACCACGACATTTACACATACCTTTGAATAAGAGTCATACCTGCTGACTTACCTTCAAACCTAAAATGAACCTTTGTAGAAAAGGCATCCAGATTTGTCATCCTAGGAGATACCCTATATCGTAGGAGCATAGAAGGAACCCTACTACACTGCTTAAACAGTGAGGCATTAACTGCTCTAACTGAAGTACATAACGGTATCTTTGGTTCACACTCGAGTGGAATGACCATCGTTAAGAAACTACTGAGGATGGGGTATTATTGGACCACAATGGAACGAGAAGCACATGACTATGTCAGAAGGTGTATAGAATGTCAGCAGCATGGGGACCTCATCCATGCTCCAACTCAAGAGCTTCATCCTATCGTTACACCATGGCCCTTTTCGCAGTGGGGACTTGATCTCATTGGGAAAATCTCGCCCACTTCATCTAATGACCACAAATTCATCATCACCGCAACAGAGTACTTTACTAAGTGGGTGGAACCCATGACGTATATAATTGGGAAGTAGATTTCAAAGTTCATCCTGAATTACCTCATTTGCTGTTACAGTGTCTCATAAGCCATTATCTCAGATAATGGGACACCATTCAAGAATCAGGAAGTCCATGACTTATGCGACAAATTCAAAATCCAACATCGCTTCTCCACCCCATACTATCCCCAAGGCAATGGCCAAGCAGAAGCTACAAACAAAACCATTTTGAAAATCCTTAAGAAAATAGTCAATGATGCAGGTTGTGACTGGCATCTGTAGCTTAATCCCGCCCTCTGGGCCTATCAAACTAGCATCTGCACACCCACCGACACCACCCCTTTTTCCCTAGTCTACAGATCAAAAGTTATACTCCCCATAGAGATCAAGCTCCCATCCCTCAGGATTTCACTGCAAAACCTCATCACAGATGAAGAGTACCGGGTATCAAGACTAAATGAGCTAGAGCTAATGGATGAGTGCCATATAGATGCTTTGAATCATTTGCAAGTCTATCAGAATAGACTCGAAAGGAGCTACAATAAGAAAATCAGAAGCAGAACGTTCCAAGTCAGGGAACTGGTCTTAAAGGAGAATCAGAAAAATGTCCCAAACCCAAGCAACAAAGGAAAATTTGAACCTAATTGGTTGGGACCATTCATCAGCACAACAAGTTACAAATCAGGGGCATATCAGCTATCAACACCTGAAGGGGAACCTCTGCAAGAGCCCATGAATAGCGCTCATCTCAAAAAGTTTTATGCCTAAAATATTTCAAGATATAGAACCAAAAAATCCAAAAAAATTAGAAAATGTCTTGAAGAAATAGTTACCTTGGTGAAAACCTGGCAAACAGGCGTCTTGGTGACAACAACAAAAAATAAAAAAAGCAAAAAAAAAAAATCAGAAAAAGGATTGAAAATAGTAAAGAAAAAAATCGTCCTCTAGTGAAAACCACTTTGGTGGCACTTTGGGAAAGTACCTTGGTGAAAACTTGGCAAACATGCACCTTGTGTAAATAAGCACTTTCCATCCACCAGGATCTTTACGACTTGTTCTTCATCATCCATCCATCATCCACCGCATCCAGGTCTCCATCCATCACTCATCCATCGGCATCTGCATCATAGCTTGGTCTCGTGTTCGTATCATGATCCCTCCTAGTACTACTCGGCTCATCCTCAAGGTTAGTTTGTCTTGCCTTTATCAGAGCAGTCTATTGCATCATGCTGGGGGCATGTTCTTATTGGATCAGATTCGTGTATGTTCTTAAAGTCCTCAAATCAGAAAATCCAAAAACATAAAAAAATCAGAAAATCCAAAAACATTAGAAAATCAGAAAATCCAAAAGCATTGAAACATGTCAAAATCCCAAAACAAGTCAAAAATTTGATCAAAAAGTCAAAAACAAGGTTGTCTTGTCGAACTACGGGTCTCTGAGCCTTGAATGTAGGAAAGGTTGATCTTTGATCATCCCCCGAGACACTTAGGTCAGTCCTTTAGGCGTCCATCATAATAAACTGACATCTCATCATGTATATCATCATCTGTAAATCGGTCAACTCATTGGTCGAACTACGTGGTCTTTGCGTATATAACGTAGGCAAGGATAATTTTTTGATCAACCCCTGAGGCCCCTAGGATAGGTCCTTAGGTTAGTCTCTTGGTCAAAATCTTAGAAAACCCCAAACCATTTGAAAAATCAAAAAATCAAAACATTTGCAAAATCTCAAAAATACCAAAAACAACCTCAAAACATCTCAAAAACATCCAAATATTTAAAAATCCATCTGTCTCATCTCACTTTCACTCGCAATAACATCATTCATAATAAATGATTGTCATCCTCAATCTTTGGTAAGATAATCGGAAACAAGTCTAGTAGGTTAAAAGTGAAAACTCAAAACGTCAAGTCTCAGGTCTAAGTTAGCGCGTAAGCAAGATGATCAACTCTTTGTATCAGTAACCTATCATCCAATTGGTCCCATATCAATCATTTTAAAGAACGCTTTGGATAAACGAAATGATGTGCTGCCATCCACTAACATGTCCTAGGATGAATCATTCCTATAATGGGAATTATCTTTTGGCAATAAGTTTCGGTTCTTATCCTTAAAAACACATCCTTTTTTGGTTAGCAGTATTGAAGAACATTAGCTTGTTTGTTTACTTGGTCTTTATCCTTTTGATTTATCTTATTGCGCTCATTCCAAGGACTTCTCGATGATATCTGAACAAGAGGATTTAGAGAAATAGGAATGGGGCAATGATCATTATCTTTTGTCTGCTGTGCTTGTTGGACGTTCTTGTAATATAACCTTGGCGAATACTCTCTTTGTTAGGTTTGTATAGAAGAGGTTTTGGGCAACTTGTTGACTATTGCATTGATAGGTTATACCTTTCCATGTTTTGGTCTAAGGTGTTTGAAACTTCTGAAGTGCATCCTAGTAAGGTTTTCGTATGTCAGGTGTGAACAAGGATACTCCTATCTATTTTTCAAGTCAAAGTCCATCACACTACGTACCATGCCATCCTGATTTTCTATACCTTGATGCATCATACCACGTGTGTTATCAAGCATAGGGAAATTGGCCCTTTGAAAATCCCAACTCCTCGGCAAGTAATCATCATCATCTTGTGTCTTGTTGAAATGACTTCTTTTCTTTCATCACTTCTTGCTTATCACGCTAACAAGGTACTATGACAGTTGATCATCGTCATCATCCTCATTGTCATCGATCCTACATCCACAAATCATTAGCATATTACATCAACATATCATATAGGCAACATATGCATTACATTTGCACATATGCATATAAACATATTATCATAAGCACTCTTCATAGATAAGTGCATCCATTTTATTACATTGCATCCATTACATTGCATAACATTGCATTTATCACATAAATCATTGCATAACATTCATTTGCATAAACATTTGCATAAACATTATCACTTACTACATAATCATACATAATAGGTACATAAGCATCATAGATAGTCCATTGCATACATATTTGCATAACATCATAAGGTCATCTCACACATTACGTTCATTTTGCATAAAACATCATCATACCACTTTGCATTAACATATCATTACATCACATTAAATGCATCACGTACATTACAATATCATTTAATATGTTTAGGATAATAATATTTTTTATTCTAAGCATCTTAAATAAATCATCTCATTCGCATTACATCATTGCATCTACATTACATTATATCGTCCACTAATCATCCATATCATCTCATCAATAACATCGCGATTTTTTTTGCATTTCACATTTGACATCATTATAAGCATAAATAGAAACATAAAAAAAATCATTACATATGAAGCATACATCCATCCATAATCATTTCATGTATAAGCAGGATTCATATCATTTCACGTATACAACATAGATAATTTCTATATCATATTGCATATTGCACATCATATCATTTCGCATCATCACACATCACATAAGTCAACATAATATGGATCTGTTATTCATAACCATAATGCATACATCATCAGAAATAAATGCATCAATACAAGAATCATATAACACCATAAGCATCATTACACAACATATAGAAATAGAATCATCCATACATGCATAAATAAATGGCACCATATCGGGGTTGGGGCCCTAGCTTGGTTGGCTAAATCTTTCCTGTAGCAGGAGGTTGGTCACAAGTTCTAGTCTCCCCCACCCCCGTGGTACCGGAGGGCGTGTCGCACCAGCGCCGCCGGTCACATTAAAAAGTTTACCAGGTGCACCTGCAGTTTATAGGGGGTCGTGCTACCCGATTCCTGCAGTCTAAAATAAAATAAAATAAATAAATGGCACCATATCACATCACATCAAAATCATCATCAACTCATATATATATCATCAATAATGCAACTGTCATGGTACAGAATAAATCGAGTCACTGTACATGTATGTCAATCAGTACAAAAGGCCCATCGGACTATCAAAAAGGAGCCCATAAGGCACAAAAAACATCATCTCGATCAAGGTCTACCCCCTGTATGCTGCCCTCGCCCCTGTCACTGTGACCCTTTACTGGTCTGTGGCTGGTCCGTTGCGAGTACTCTGGGACTCGTGCCCCTCTGGGTATGACATCATGATAATGTCTTCGGTAGTACTCGGCCTCTCGGACGACATCCTTGTAAGAACGAACTAACACTGTGCTCTGAGAGGAGGAGGCTGCCATGCTCTCTAGTTGCTGTCTCCGGCCTAACTCTGTGGCTACCTGTAAATCTGTGGCCTATCTCTACTGTATGGCCTGATCCCTCTCAGCCCTAAGTTGCTCTCTCTCAGCCCTAGCCTGATCCCTCTTGGCTGTCACGGTCTGGACTTGAGCCTGTAACTGCACAATCAACGCATCTCGAGGATCCACCTGCCTTGCTGGCTGTGCTCGTGGAGGCTGCACCTTAAGCTGATCCTCGACCCATGGTGGTACACCTAGTGGCACCTGCTACTGATCTGGCATCAGTACATCTGCCTGACCTGGCTGAACTGGAGGCCTGACCGACTGCTCCTACCGTGCACCATCACCTCTTCGTTCTCGTCCTCCCCCTTTGTCTCTCACTCTCCGTCGATTGGGCATTGCACCTGAAATAGTCAATCGTAGGGGAGACTTGAACCAATCCCTGTATTCCTGTGTTGTGCCTGGATCTGTAGGCCCCTAATCATAGGCCCAAGGTCAAGCCACCAATTGTCTGAAACTATCGACAGCCTCTGAAGCAGGAATGTACCGCCCCCATGAAACCTGTGTCATGGTGCGGGCAAAGACAACCACATAATTGTCATCCGACTGGTCCTGGGGCTCACCAAACTGACTCTGCACGCACTCGGGCAGGTACCTCTCAATCATCGTATGCTCCCGTCCCTGCATATAGCCATCCTGGCGGGTAAAGAACAACTGCTCTGCATCGCCGGCCCATCCGAGCCAACCAAGGTACGAATGGCATATGAATACTTGCATCTCGTCCAAGACCCTCCTCTAGTAGGGGATCTCGTGCTCACCTGTGTGTGAAGGACACACCGCCTCTATAGTGCTACACGAGGGGATCGTCGGGCATCATTAGAACTATAACAATTTGGGGTTGTAGTACAACAATGTGCTCCCATGCCCACATGTGAAGAATAGTCACCCTTGCTTTGAGTGCTCTGCCATCCATGTAGACGTACTCATGGAGATCCCTATAAAGATAAGCTAGAAGAATAGGCCCCTAAGCAAAACGCACTGGCTTTTCTCAAACCATCCACTCCCAGTGAAGTCCCCAACTGGGACTAAAGTATCGGCCTCGTCGATCTAGGGCAACGAGACTTGAAATGATTGCCGCAATGACCAAGCGGAAGGGAGGTGCCAAGGACCTATGTCGCTCCAACTCGATCTGACCCTCGCAAATGACAATGTCCTCTGTGGCGAGGACTCAATGGCAGGCATCTCACCCCTCATCCATGTCGAAAATCACTCGCTGACCATGAATCGACAATTTCAAAATATGCCATACGTCCTCTAAGGTGACAGTGGCCTCGCCAGTGAGAAGGTGAAACAAAGAGGTCTTGCTGTGCCATCTCTCGGCCAGCACTGATAGCATCCCTAGGTGAGTGCACGGGCGCTGCATAGGTGATATACCACAACCCCATGTCACGAAGTTGGTCCTGATCCTTGTCACTTAGGTCCCACAAATAACCGAATAGGTCCCTCAATTTGTGCTCTCGGGAGTAGAGCTCCCTTGCCGCATCCTGCATCAGGAAGGGTCACATGTTAAATTTTTTGAAAAATTCTTCGCCGGGTGTTCAAAAACCTCTCCAGCGTTGCAATCCATGAAGGCGTCGCAGTTTAATTTTTAATCAAACTCTGATGCTAGGGCATAAAATACCAAAATAGCACCGCCGCGGTGCACTTTTCCTCCCAGTGGCGCACTTTGAGCAAATGCAGGACCGTCGCATTGTAGTTTGTAAACCACCCCGCTAGCCACAAGCTCAGCGTTGCAGTTTGGAGTTTATTTTCAAACTCCAACCTACACCGCCGCAACACAATTTGACACCGAGTGGCGTAGTTTGATTTCTGAGCGGTGCTATATAGCACCTCTGTAGAATGACTAACATTAAATGTATTAAATGAAGGCTAAAAATGAAAAACAAAGCTCAAGTAAGGATCACTTACCAGTGCCCCGATGGCGGGTGGCCGCTGGTATGTCCGAACTCGATCAAAAATATGCATGGGAAGCTGTCGTTGCGCCATATCGTCAGGAGGTCAGAGCTCAAATCTCAAAGTTGCTAATGGATGTGTGAAAATGACTTGAAAGTGACCCCTTGGGCCCCTTTTAAGCTTGAAAATTAGGGTTTTTTACCCTAATTGGCTATCCTGCTAGGGTTTTGGACCCCCGAACTTGTTTTTGTCCAGTTGAGGCCTGTTTTAGATCGTTTTATTGTGTTTAGACACGTTTTTGGCCTCCTGGAGCTTTTTTGGACTTGTTGGGCACCTTGTCCTCTTTTTTTTCACAAGATCACCCAAAAATTGAAATTTTCGTCTAATCTCTTGAGGGGGCAATATATTGGCATGTTTTCTCTCGCCGGGCAGCAATGGGGCAAGGTTTTAAATAACTATTTTTTTTGGCTTTTATCGAGATCGTTTATTCTTTGAACCAACGCAACAAGTGCATTGCTTCAACGAGGGGCAAAATGTAGACACGTAAAATATACTGATTGGCATTGTGCATCTGATCCCGACTACTAACATCGTTTCATCCTGAATCATCCCTCGGTCTAACCATTTAATCAAATTCCCTTATCTGATTAAATTCATCAATATTCCTCTCTTAATTAAATAAACCAGGTATTTAATTAAGTCTCCTTTTTTGTTAATTAAATCAATCAATCTGATCTAATTATCCCCATTTAATTAAATAGTCAATTTTATTTAATTAAATCTCTAAAGTTTGTCTATTAAATTAAATAAATTAAAACATTATTTAGTTTAATCTAACATCATCTCTTTTAATTAAATAAATCAAAATCTTTATTTAATTAGCCTCTTATCATATTCTTCTCTTATTTGATTTAAGTAAATCCACAAATCTAAGTCAAATTTGTCACATCATTTAATCTCTCTTTAAATTAATTAACCTTTGATTAATTTAATCTCTTGTCATGTTCCATCCTCTAGCATTTACCACTTGCTCATGAAAATAGATTTAATTAATTTATTAAATCCCTATTTTCCTCACAAGGCATCTTTTTGGAATATTCTCCAAGTTTGAATTCAAAAAATATAATTGGACATGTACATCCAACAAGGCATTTACTCTATCTTACATGTCATTTTCCTTGAGCCAAGTGGCATTCAATGCTTTCTTTCTTCCCTCTTGCAAGTCATTTCAACAAAATTCAAATTCAAAAATAAGTATTTATTGGCACAATCATCAAAACTTGCACATCCTCCATCCATTCATAGGTTTACAAGTGGCACTTTTCCATTGGTTAATTCTTAGTCCCACATTGCTCTATTTTGGACATTCATCCATCTTGACATTCTATAAATAAGAGGTTAATCTCCTCATTTGATCATCCACAAATTATGCAAAGTTACCATGCTCAAATATCTATCAAATTTCATCCCTCATTCTTGAATTTTACCTAGGTTATGCAAATTTTTGGCCTGGAGCTCTCATCCTTCATCAATAAGGTGGATCATTCATCAACACTCATCAACATACATCAATCTTGCATCATACGAATTGGGAAAGGGCCAATTTTCACATCAAATTGGCACCAATTCCCCCATGGGATCAAGAGTTTGCTTACTTAATTAGGATTCAATCTTTATTTTGGTCATTTTCATTGTGTTCTTCATTGTTTTCCTAATTTAAGCTTTGTGAATGGATTTCATGGGGAATCCTTTTTCTTACTTGCAATTTCTAATCTAATGTGTTCATTCTCATTATTTTGCAGGTATTAGGATTGGGGTTCGCACAATTAGTGAATATTTTCTTTTTTTAAAGAAAAATATTAATTTTAATGATTTTTTTTTTTAAATCACTAGAAATTTATAAAAGATCGTGGTGAATCTTGAAAAAAAATAGGAAAATGCATTAATTACCATGAAAAATTCTTCCTTTCTTTAAAATTTAAATTTGTATGGAAAATTAATAGCCTAAGGGTGACAATGATTAAACTAAGTTAATATTAGTTCTAGGGTTGGTTAATTTATCAACCAATGATGCATCCATTTTTGAAGCTTCCTTTTCAATTTAGAAATTACCCTTTCTAAATAGAGAAATTGGAGGGACCATGTGAGAGATTTTACCTTTGACCAGATATTTGAATAGATGAACCCATGGACAACTTGGGATTTCCACCTTATTAATAGATGACTCATCTTTTCTGTCACTTTTGTTGATATGTCTCTTTGAACAAGGAGAAAGTGAGACCCCTTATCGATTACTAATTCCAAAAGACCATTGCTTCCATTGGACCCAGTTTCATCAACCACTTTACATCTAGGCAGGTGAAGCTGCTTCCTCTATCCCTATCCAATAACCTATTTTAAAAATTTGAAAATTCCATTACCACTCATGATTCTTCTTAGTTTTAGATTTTCATGCAGTTGGTTTGAAAGAATAAATGTTAATTTATAGTGTAAATCTAGTGTGTACGAATAAGGGAAATAAATCTAAAGTTGATATTGATAAGGTTGTGAACTTGTTATTACTTAATGTGAGTTTGAGCTTTACATAGACCTTGGAGTGCATGTACACCTTATTAAATAATATGTTTTAGAGGAAATTTACGTTGTTGTAGGCAATTTTCTTTAAAATAATGTTAATATTATTTCTACTAATGTGTATTTTAGTTAGCTAGAAAGAACAATAACCAATAATTTAATTATTTGGTAAAATTGGTTGTTTGTGTTTATTGTAAAATAATATGTAAGACATCTATAATTTAGATTTTTAAAAGGGTTATATATAATAACATAAAATCAATATTTATCATCTACAATAAATATAATGAATAATCATAAAATTTGACCATAAGTTATGATTAAAATGATTTTTAACTTTTATCTTTTAAATGGTTAAAATAAACTAATATGACCATTAAATCAATATAGCAAGCTTTAGGAGTAGCTCCTAACTCGACAAAATTATGTACTTATAATATTAGTATTGGGATTCAATTGTGTAGTTTTTTATTCAAACTCATTCACCCATATTTGATTAGCAGTTTGTATAAACTCATTTTTTATGAGAAAGAATTATCCACTTAACACTAATTGCATCTAAATGATACTCATAAAAACGAACATTAAAACTTCTCCGCTATTACAACAAAAAAAAAACCTATATTTTAAGTTCAAAATATAAAAAATTAAAAATAAAAAATAAATAAAAATTCACTACTTTAATTTTGAAGTTATCAATTACTATATATATAGATTACCTGCCACAGCAGGACTATGAAAAATAAGTGAAAAAGGGCTACATTCCTTTATTGGCTTGTTTCGCGTGGTTGCATTGAAATCCTTATACAACAAACAATACCAAACATTAGACAGCTGGCATAATTCTGAGCTTTATCGACAGATGATCCCGTGATTCGCAACTTCCTTTCGCCAGAGTTCCTTTGAGAACTTATTCAGAAGTCAAGAAACCATCATTAATATTCAGATAATCGGTTAATACTTTCTTGTTTTCGTAACAAGAATTGTCTACAGATGTTTACCTGATCAGGGCATCACTGTTGGTGCTCTCTTACAAATAAAGTTCGAAAATTAAAACTCACAAAAAAAGTGTAGTTTGAAAATGGAAACTCGTACAGGAAGTGAAGTGGCCTTGCTTTCAATTTACGCAATATCTCTTCGTTGAGTCGGCGATCGATTTCACCCTTTTCTTTGTTACTGCAAGGCAATAACGTCGAAGCACAGCCTCTAGTTCGATGATGTCGCGGCCAACGAATTTTCTTGGTTACTGCAGTGGAATAACCTGGAAACACCTACTTCACTTTTCATCGTTGTCGTGTTTTTGCCAGGAAAGAACGTGGAAACAACCCACCAATTTGGTCTTCGTTCACTCGGTAATTGACACCGCTCCTCCACATCCTGGACAACACGACACTGGAAAGAGCATAGGCAGAGCTTCTGGGGCTGCGAGGCAATAACAATTTCCGCCCCTCCACCGTCTGAAGGTTTATGTTATTTGAAGTCATCGACATTGAAGGCGATAACGGTTTTCGCCCCTCCGCCGTTTGAAGATTTGCGTTATTTGAGTTTCTCGAGACCGTAATGCTGTTCATGGGAAACCAGCCAGAAAAAGGCTACTTTGCTTAAGTAGATTGAAGCAACAGCTGTAGGAAGATTGTTTTTTGTTCGTCATTTAAAAAACATTCTGTTGTGGAAGGGTTTCGTATTTTGATTGCAAGCTCTGCCTGTTTTTTATCCGGCATCTTCGACAGCACAACACAGTTCTATCCTCTCAGCTAAACAGCCCCCGAAAATCCATCCGGGCAAAACCATTTTTCAGAGAGTGGAAATGGGTGCCAATGTAGAAGATCTCCAATCTAAAGCAGAGTTTGACGTCATTCTTAGCCAAGGAAAATCTGTAATTTTACACTTTTGGGCAGAATGGTGTGATGCCTCCAAGCAGATAGATCAAGTTTTCGCCAAATTCCTCAGGGTTAGTTTCTATGCACCCATTTTTTTCACTCCTAAATAATTTCAGTTTTGTTAAATTGTAGGGTTTATACAGTTCTGTGAAATAGTTTTTATTTAGTTTTACTACATAGGTCGAAGCTGAACAACAACCATAGATTTCAGAGGCGACTCTGTCTCGGCGGTTCCATTTTTCGCCTTTTTTAAGGTCAGTCGGAATTGCATTGAACCTTAGATCTTTATAACTAAGAAATGTTGTTCTTTATATTTCTCTATCTTCAAATCAAAGTTTCTAAATTCTTTTGGGGTTGAAAGAAGTTTACATTCAAGTCATATGAGACAATCACTAAATGCTAACATATCAATATTATGTAAATTAGGTGGTGTTTTTGTACTGTATCAAATTATGTAATTCTGACTTGGCATTTCTGTGTAGTTTCAAGTCAATCTTCATTGGCTCATATTATGTATGTTCAAATCTAGATGATCTGTGCTCAACTAGATAATGAATACCAACTTTTAGAGTTAAGTTTAGATTCAAAGCATATGCATTTATGGTCATAGATTGCCCTGGCTTCAGGCCTGTTAATCTGTTTGAAATGGAATTTTGGAATTGTTTGACAGTTGGTTATATCCTATATGGAGTTCAAGTAGTGCTGGAAGCTCACACAGAGACCGAGGAATCTGACCAGTTGGCCTACATCTACATCTGCCATATTCTTTGCTGCTGCTCCTTTTCATTTGGGAGCCATCCAGGGGACTACTTGTCAGAGGAAATTGCAAAGAGGCCCTAAATGAATGGAAGAGTAATATCGATGGTTGTACATTTCATATTTCTGTTTTTGTTAATAGAAAACATGCTTTTCTCAACTTGTTGCACTTAGGTTGGCTCGTCACTAACACCATGCTGCTGCTCTTCCCAGGTGGGTGGATCCATTGCAGGCTATCTAAGAAACCCAAAAGCTTGTAAATGTATGAAATAAATCTTTAGCGTATTTATTTGTTTGTCTCTGCACATTTTATGATACAATCCATTTATTTAGAATGGGCATCATCAATTTCTAATAAATTTTCTTCAAATTTGGCTCTAGTTTTGGTTTTCTTATTGGAATTTGGAAGCCAATTGTAGATTCATATTTATTGTTGAATAGCTGAGAAAGGCTGCACACAATTTTTGCCCACAGCCAGCCAAAGGTGTTTTATGAAATCTTTCTTGGTTGTGCTTCTTTCAACTGGAAACTAACTAGAAGTGGCAACCTTGGATATTTAAATTTGTGGCCGGTAATTTTCCCAATAGCTACAAGCTTCCTTTGTAGCGACTGGGCAATTTATCTTTGTTGGAGTGGCCTGGGTGATACAAATAGTGGTAGTTCTTCCTCCAACTAAGCAGCAGACACTTACAAGAGGCTGCAAACTTTCATTTTTCAGCAACTCTCTAGCACCACTCTAATGGTAGATAGCTCGGGCAAACACACACAATCAAGCTTTTCATAAACAAAATAGAAATCACCTTTACTTCTGCAAATTCCACTTTGTTGCAATCTCTTTTTTTAAGCCAGTCTGTGGTTTTCACTTTTCTCTGGTCGGTAGTTACTCTTTAAAATGCACTGATTCTTCTTTATTAGTGGTTAGGTAGACTTTCAAACCCTTGGCTTACCTCTGACATCTATACCGCATCTGCAATCTAACATCTTAAGACTCGCAATTGCTATTCATGGGCAACCAGATACACTTTCTATGCAGCCAGAAAAAAATTACAAGCTCCAGTCCTCATTCAAAGAGCATGTTGGTTGCTAGGTATTTGATGCAGTTATAGCTGATGTAATAGTTCTCTCAAACTACAGTGCAAAGGTGGATTTTACATAGCCATATACTGATACTGGGCTGGTGATCATGGTACCTATTAAGAATACAAAGTCTTCTGATTGGGCCTTCATGAAACCATTTACATTAACCATGTGCTTGGCTCTAGCAATATTTATTGTTCTTACTGCTATTCTTATTTGTCTATTGGAACAGGACATAAACGATGATTTCACAAAAGGACCTACCAGGAAAATGGAGATATCTCTCTGGTAAGTGCTTCTCTTATACTTTATATATCATTAATTTTACTGTCATGTAAACAAGATAAACGAAAATAGTAAATGAAGTTACATCAGCTGTTTATATTAAAGAATCATCAAAGATGTCAAAATCTTAGGTCTATTCACCAAATTCCCACAAGCGATTCCCTATTTGTTCTCCTTATTTGTTTGCCTTCATCTGTAGCTGGTCTTTTGCTGAAAAAGATCTTTAAACCATTGAATTTATCTATTTGCATTGAAAAACTGTTTTAAGTTTTAGTTGGTTTGCTTGAGATTGCAAATATTCATGGTTCACTATTGATGCAGACCAAAATCAAGAATCTACTGAAGGGTGATTGGCTCAGGCAGCATACACACAAGAATTATACTAGAGAAAATTCAACTGAGAATATTAATTTCTGAACAAAATAATTGCTTTTTATTGCCAGATATCATCATTACTTATTTAGTGGACTTGGCCTGTTATTGACATACATACCTCATAATTGAGGAGAATGACACACCTACAGACCCAATACACTCCCAACAACAGCAGAAAAAAGAAAATTATTTTCTATAACGTGTCTTCTACTGGGAGCCGCCTTCCACAACAGGTGAAGAGCAAGAAAAAAAAAGTAATGGTTGAAGGAAGTTGTCGCCCAACAATTAAGGATAAATTCCAAAAATAAAATTGGTAAGAATCGGCTTTGCCCCTGCATCAACCATACACACTTTTTCCTATAGCGACTTTCTAATCTCTTCCTCAATTTGCTCATTTATTTTCTAGAGATGACTCCAAATCTATATCATTTGGAACATTGCCTGTTTCGGACATGTTGAGTGTGCAACTGAAGCTAAGGCTACAAAGGTTTTGTATATCTTCTCTATATTTATGTTTTTCTAGGATATCTATTAGCTAGTATCTTTTATAAGTTACCGGATTTTGAGTTACAGTGCAACATTATTTACTTTTCATCATGATTTACTTGTTCCATATTTCTGGAAGACAGTAGTTTATCTATACATATTACATGATGTATCCTTCTGTTGCAGGCAATGGAAAAAAATGGTACAAGTATCCTTCTCTTGCGACTGACTAGTTCAAATTTATCTACACCATTTGTGAATCAGGATGACAATTACAGGTCTTTCAGTCTGTTGCATAAATTTAAATATTTTTCCTTAGTTAAATTTGATAATGTTTGCTAACATCAATTGGTGCTATGTCCATAGCAATAATCGGTTGACACAAAACACCTGATTTTGCTCGTAAACAACATACACACGGTCCAACTGCTTTTGTGAGTGGGTTTCGTAGGAATCAATAGGAAGATTGTGTATGTTGCATGATAAAGTTTTTTATTTTTTTATATGTTGTTGTTAGTTTTAGGATCAGATTTAACAGAAAGCAGAAAATGCAACACATAGACAATGAACATGAAGTTTACCCTGGGAAAACCCTCCTTCTCGAGGGAGAAAAACCCAGCAAAATATATCTCTTATATAATAGAAGAAATAAGAGCAAAAATCTGCTTACAACTCAGGCCCAACACAAGGCTGAATTTGATACAATGAATAATAGCACCTCTCCTAGATGCAAAGATACAATTGAATATGTTTCTCCTTGAAATCGATCTGCTGCTACAAACTGATGGTCTGCTGCTAAGAGTGCAAACTTCCGCTGCTTGCTTGATGCGAATTAGAGAGTGAATGAATGTGTTGTCCAAATGAGATGAAATCACCTTCATTATATACAAGGATAGGTGACCTTTCCACTAGGTCGACCCCCTTAGGAGATAAATACGAGATATAAAATATTAATTGCCCATCAAGGCAAAGGTCGACCCCCTTAGGAGATAAATACAAGATATAAAATATTAATTGCCCATCAAGGCCGACTTGCCTTGAAAACCATTTCATTTTATTTTATTTTAACTAGGAGAAAAATATCTCCTGCAGCTACCAAACACTAACACTCCCTCTTAGCTAGCGAGGTATTTTTCCAGATATCCACGTCATGGAGTCTCTCGACATGATGCCCACAATGGCTACACCCATTTGTGGAAAACTCAAGGGTTCATCACGGAGTCTCTCAACGTGATGTCGTCATGGAGTCTCTCAACATGACGTCCACCATGGCTACTCCCATGTGTGGAAAGAAACACATGTACAAGTGTTCATCATGGAGTCTCTCAACATGACGTCCACCATGGCTACTCCAATGTGTGGAAAGAAACACAAGTACAAGGGTACATCACAGAGTCTCTCAATGTGATGTCGTCATGGAGTCTCTCGACATGACGTCTCATCTCAGTCTCAGAGATGAACAAGGGCTTGCACCTCATATTTCTTGTCTCAGAGAAATATACACTACAAGGGCTTTCACCTCATATTTCTCCGTCTTAGAGAAATATACACTACAACAAATCTTCATGATGATGTGACTCCCTCTGAAGCTCCAAGTACTTGCATCAACCTCTTGACCTCCTTGTCCAAGGTTACCTCTGTTGGTTTGTCAGACTCCCTCTGAATGTTATTTCCTCCTCTTCAAAGAAACTAATCGCAATGACAATCTGTATAGGTTCTTCCTCTTCGAGAGATGTCTCTAGTGAAGTTATGTGCCACCAACTCAGTCCCATGGCTGATAGCTATGTCTTCATGTTTGTTCATTCTTTAGCCCGCGTGACTTCCTCATAGGATGCATCAAGCTCTTTCTCCCTTGAATTCTTTATGCAATCTCTCATCATCCTTTTGCTCCTCGATCCGTCCTAGAAGCATTTTAGAGAGATTAATAATAGTTCATAGAATTTAAACTATTTCGAAGAGAAATATCAATGCTAGATGCATACATGATTCACTATTCCCAATGTTATTGCATGAATTATTATTAACTACATAAAATTCATGATCATTATTCAAACATAAAATACTTATCTCTTTATGTCGGTTAATTTTATAGATGCAGTCAGGCACTTGTCTTGCAGTCTCTTCCCAGCAAAGTCACGACTCCACCTTATATCTGCTCCAACCTCTTGGTCGTTTTTTCCTTCAATCATTGAGTTCATATTATGCGCTGAACACCTTACAATTCCATCTATTAGTATATCAAACTCAGACGCAACTGTAGACTCCTTATTTCATACGCAACTGTAGGATTAATTAATATATTGGCCTTGCTTAATATTAATATATGAGGCTTCCACAATGATAAGCGGCTATTCCTTCAATCGATAACCATGCTAGCTAGTTCCATGTTAGGCTTGCTATGTCTTTTCCAGCCAATATACAACGAGTGACTCATTCCCAAGTGAAGGTGCGTAAGGGAGGGTGTGGATTATATATTATGCATCAAATATTAAGACCCCCGACACTTCCAAAACAACAGCGATATTGAATTGGAGGGTGTCTTCATTAAATAAAGTCTTTTACTATTCCCACGAATAATGGTTCAACTTCCATTCAGTTTTCTGATGTAAATAATATGACTGGAATGATGCCTGGGTGAAGTCGTCTTGACCAGCAAGAATGATCATAAAACGCCTTCCAAAAATTCACAATAACTGAAGCTGCACCTATGTAGGATGAAATTGCCCTTAAACATAAATGAAATCGCCCTCCAAGATAGTTGTAGTGTGTGCACAACAAGTTGCGTCTATGATGCCAAGGAAAACCACAAACTTCTACCAGCAAAATTGCCACCCAAGAAGAAATTTGATATGCTTCTCAAACTGAAATATTTCTCCATAGATCGACTTCTCCAATGACTCCCAAAATAATTCCTCAATGTCTTATCAAAGTCGATTTTTCTTGAATTCACCAAGGTCCTTCATGATAGACTGCCCTAGATAAAGAGTTGTCTTGACTGCTTAAACAAATCTGATTGGATCTTTGCTTAAACCTGGCTCTGATACCATGTTAGTTTTAGGATCAGATGTAACAGAAAACAGAAAATGCAACACGTAAACAATGAACACGAAGTTTACCCTGGGAAAACCCTCCTTCTCGAGGGAGAAAAATCCAGCAAAATATATCTCTTATATAATAGATGAAATAAGAGCATAAATTTGCTTACAACTCAGGCCCAACACAAGGCCGAATTTGATACAATGAATAATAGCACCTCTCCTAAATGCAAAGATACAATTGAATATGTTTCTCCTTGAAATCAATTTGCTGCTACGAACTGATGGTCTACTGCTAAGAGTGCGAACTTCTGCTGCTTGCTTGATGTGAATTAGAGAGTGAATGAATGTGTTGTCCAAATGAGATGAAATCACCTTCATTATATACAAGGATAGGTGACCTTTCCACTAGGTTGGCCCCCTTAGGAGATAAATACAAGATATAAAATATTAATTGCCCATCAAGGCCGATCTGCCTTGAAAACCATTTCATTTTATTTTATTTTAACTAGGAGGAAATATCTCTCGCAACTACCAAACACTAACAGTTGTCACATACATCTCTACATTCAGATTTGTAAAAACTTGTCTCAAGAATTTCAAAAAATTTCTGTATTTGTTGGAGGAAGAGGTGGTAGATTTTCTGTCCCAAGGAATTATGCCAAAAAAAAAATCAGTTGGAAACAAAAAAATTATGTACAAATACTATCCACTCAAAGAATTAATTTGAAACCCTTTTTAAATGAGATCCATTCTCATGAGATGGGCACCAATTACCGGGGTTGCCAAAACCAATCTGTACAAGATTTTGATAAGTTTTGTTATTTCCAAAGAATTATGCAATAATACAACTTTCTCCATTTCCTTTTATATACAAATATTAAGTATTCAATTCATTTGCAAAATGCAAAATACATTTAGTTATATGTTTAAAAACTATGTTACCGGGTTCGTCCATCCTAGACGCAAGTTCCGGTTCTGTTCACTGCAGGTTCAGATCTTGCTTTAGTTCGTGAGGGGGGTTCGGTTCTCACAATGCACATAGAAAACTGGACTTTTGTTCTAGTATTGATCTTCGTTCGTGATCACCAGGCTGATTTTTGCAATAGGTTTGACGTTAGATTTGCCTGTGTGTAAAGGGTGTCGGCCTCTCACAATGCTCGATTTGGATGGGCACATTGATTTGGGAATTGCAAGAAAGCTCTTCCTATAGGAGTCCTCTATCCTCGCTCGATAGCAGATGTTGCTCTTTGAATCTCACTGTCACTGCAAAATTAAATAATCTGGAGTCCTTCATTGACCTTAATCTCTTGAGCAGAATCTAAAATGGAGCCCTCTATGAATATCTAGTCCTTAGTAATAATATTGAATAGCTTCTTAATAATAAAAATCGATAATTATTTAAATTAATTAAATAAATTAATAATATTAGTAAATTATTAATATTAAAAAAGGAGTTTATGGCCAAATAAATTAAATAAATTCTTAATATCTATTAAAGAATTAATAATTATTCTTAATAATAAAAATTGATAATTATGTAAATTGTTTTTAAAATTAATAATAATGTTATTAACTTTCATAATAATTTTATTATTATATATATTAATATTGTACAAGGTTTATAAATATTAATAATTATTATATTAAAATATATATTATCTAAAATTATTGAATTAAAAGAATATATATATATACTAACAAACCCAAAACGAACCCAAAACCCAAATTTTTTTAGCCGAACCGACGAAGTGAACCCCCGAACCCGAACCCGAACTAGAACCAACAACTTAGTTTAAAAATTCTTACTACTATACCACATTTATCCCTCTTATACCTTCCACAAATCTTCGGCGTACCCATTGCACATGAAGTTGCGATTGCTAGTTTTATTTCCTCTCTTGTTACTTGTTGAAGCACCGAATTGAGGGTGTTTCTAACATACCCATTCTTGATTTATTTGCTTTTTCACCAGAGCATCAATTTTCTGTTAATGGCCTCCACTTTGACATCTGGTCGAGGAGACCAGGTACCCGATCCATTTTTGGTACTTGAACCTCCCAACAAAAAGATAGACTTCCTTGTCTGTAAAGCAGTTTGATGTACTCATCAACCATCGAGGCCCAAACGTCAAAACAACTCTAGCTCTGCAGCTTTACAATTCAAAGCCAGGACTGCTTTTCTTGGAGGTGTACCTCTGCCATAGCTTCTTACTTTCTCCTTGTAAGCTTTGGTTTCTGCACTTGGTGTGAAGGCAGACACCTTTAGTCACGGTTTTCAGGCTGGTCGGCTGCTACTAGCTTGTGGAGATTCTGGTTTCAACATTTCCGATGACATTGCTCTATTGCTGATTCTACTTTCAAAGCTTATTCTTGCTGGTCCTGAGCTTGTTCTAACTATAGTTTTTCCAATTCTTGAGAGGCTTCTTGTATGACTTGTTGTAGAAAGGTCATTCTCGGATGTCGCCATGGGCGGTGAATGCCTTCTTCAAGTTTGCTGATTTGGACTGCAGCAAGATGTTGCTCAATCAACAGTGCTTGCTGTCTTTCCCTGTCTCTTTGGTTCCAAATTGTTATTTGGAATGTCTTTATAAAAATCATGAGGCCTTACTTCCATCACCATGTTGCTATGAAACTCATGACTCAAATAGTCGGCCAAGTAGTTGTGCTTTCCTATGGTGTGTTCAATGTCAAAGTCGAATCTAGAGATGAATTCTACCCAACGGAGCAGACGGTTCCTTTTGACCTTGTCTTTTGTTTCTACCTTCAGGAAACTATTAACATGCTAGAGATCAGACCTGACAAGAAAACGTTTATCAGCTATAAACATCATGAAATGCTCTAAGGCCCTAACTATAGCTAATAATTCCTTAGTGTGGAATGATATCCCTTTTCAGCTCCTGTAAAAGTGCCAGAGGCATATCTAACATGGTGTTCTGTTCCATTCTGATCTCGTTCTAGTAATATGGCTCCCCAACATTCTTCAGAGGCAACAGTCTCAACAATCTTATATCCATCTCCTTGTAGCTTCAGATTGGGAGTTCTTAGCATTTTTCTTTGATGCGTTTGATGGCATCATAGTGTTTCCGTTCCCATTTTGGTTTGTGTTTTCTTGGAAGGTGACAAAGAGTTCCTTGATCTTCAGCTATGTGTGGATAGTGTGCAACTAAATAATTGATTAGGCCTTGCCCAATACTTTCCTCAACTCTCTACATTCCAACAGCTTAAGATATTCTAGTGTGGTTACCCTTGTTAAATCCACTTCAATTAGATCTGCCATACAATAAAGCTTAAGAGATTTAAGGGTGGGACACAAGTGTCCACTAATTGAGAGCTTGCTTATTTTGAATACATGATACAGAGTTATGGTTTCAAGGCTTCTCATACGAAACCGATCATCAATTGTCTCTCCCCTGTTGCTTAAATCAAATTCCCCTTCTACCATAAAGAATGCCAATAGATTGGTGAGTTCTGTTTCAGATTTTATAAAACAATTCCATTCTAAGATTTCATCTGCAAGTTGTAGGTACAAACTTTCCAGATGTTTTAATATTCCAAACGAACTCATCAGTTTGTTTAAATCTCTCCTAAACATATGTTGAATGAAGCTTCAAAAATAATAAGGAATCTGAAAGGAGCAATATAGCTCTTTCAACTTGAGTGGAACCTGGAATTTACAATCACTTTTCTTCAAACTGTTGTTTTTGAATGGTATAAATTCTTACAAGAATGAACTATTTGTGGATACTACCAAAATTTAATTTTTTGTCAAGAAAAGGCATATCCTTGGTCATCCCTTTCCCACAATCTCGCAGGTGATACTCCTTCAAGTCTTAAAGTGTGCAAATTTTGTAGAGGAATCCATTCAGGGATATACAGCTGACTGGAATTAGAGTTAAGTTCACGCCATTGTAAATCAGTTGATGTCTTTGAAGTCTGGAGAAGATATGTCATGTGCCCAACAATTGCATTGAAAGATTTGAAATTCTTTTCTTCGCACTCCTTGAGGATGTTTTGCATTTCAATATGAATTCAAATTTCTGTGAAGTTAGAAAATGTTAATTTTAAGTTACGTATAAATGTTTTAACAACTTATACAAAATAAAACATTTCCAGCATGAATTTAAGGCCAAAAGAAACACATACAAGATCTGTACAATGCCATAGCCAACAAGGATGGCTTATTTCATTGTCTACTATTCTCTCCCCAAGTCGCGGAGGTGGTCATGCATTCTCAAAACAAGTGTTGGCTCATATTCCCCCAGTTCAAAATAAAGTTGCATTTCAATGAGGCCCTTGTCTTTGAGGGTCTGAAGTGCATGGTGGGCTCTCCACCTTGAAGCCTTCTATATACTTATGGCTGTGCTCACCTTTTCCCCTATGAAAAAGCATGCTATATCCACAAATATCTATTTTTGATCCTCTTCCAAAGCCTCATAGCTTATTTTAAGCGTATCTTTTATGTCTTTTTGTAGTCTTGCCTTAACAACGTCTAGTTGTAACTTCCAATAAGCCTTGTCACTAGCAAAAACATGGCCGCCCATCACTCAAAGAGCAAGAGGTAAACCTCCACACGCTTTTGACATATCTGTCTACCAAATTCTCAAATCCACTTTTACAAAATTGTCTATGAAACACATGCTAGTAGAAGAGCTCTCTGCTATGCTTTGGATTCATTTCTTTCATCTTATAACAAACTCTTATTCCGACCTATATAAGAAGCCTCACATCACAAGTTGTGACAATCACCAAAATCTAGGGATTCAGGGCATCTATGGGTACTAGGACATCTAATTGCTTCTGATTATCAACATCATCTATAACTATAAGGAACCTTGATTCGTGGCTCCCATGAAGGTCATGCTTGATATAGGTGGTTCCTCCTTCTATACTACAAATACAATAATGATTTCCAGGAAACAAATCATTGAGAAGCTTACTTTGAATAGAAGTGAGCGCATCTTTGACATTATTTTGCCGCACATCAAACAAAATGGTTGATCCACTCAATTTTGAATGTTTGTGGTTGAACAAATCTTTGGTGAGAGTGGTCTTGCCAAAACCTCCCATTCCAAAGATGCCGATTATTTTCCCTCTCATCTGCCCTCTGGCAATGGCTGTGTAAATCATTCACAAGCTCATCAAGTGCCACAACATATTTTGCAACTTGGAGAGGAATTTTTCTCTTTCGCTTCTCCTTAACCACGACAGACACAACATCACAACACAACTTATTCAGATTGCTGAAAACAGGAAAAGCAGAAACAAAAAATTGAATTTAAAAAGTGTTGCGAGTAATTGAGGTAATATTTAGTCTTACTTCCCCAACATTTTCTATAGTGTGAAGCATAAAAACCTAATATACTAAATGCAAGAAGATTTGACACTAATTGAAGTAATTTTCAGAAAAAAATTTAACAAAATATTGAAAAAATACATGGATGGAAAGCCCATGGTGATATCTTACTCATTTTGCTGTTGATTTGGTAGTCCATAATCCTTGAAATGTTTTGTAGGCATTCTTTCCATTGTTGAATGTCATGATTAGGATATCTGCTCTTCTCTTTGTGTTTGGAAAATGCATTTGCAACTCCATTTTTGATGTGGTAGAAGTTTGAAGGCTGAACATGGTAAAACAAGGGAATAATTCTAGCCGGGGTTTGAAACATCAAAACTAGCTCAGCTAAGCACCAAGCAGACTTTGCATATCGTGGTGAGAAGATGGCTATGTGCACTGTGGCAAAGAATATGGCATTCTTTATGGTGGAAGAAATTGAGTCTCCAATTCAGTCTCTCGTACAGGAAGTGAAGTGGCCTAGCTTTCAATTTACACAATATCTCTTCGTTGAGTCGGCGATTGATTTCATCCTTTTCTTTGTTATTGCAAGGCAATAACGTCGAAGCATAGCCTCTACAATGTCATGGCCAACGAATTTTCTTGGTTATTGCAGTGGAATAACCTGGAAACACCTACTTCACTTTTTCATCGTTGTCGTGTTCTTTCCAGTTAAGAACGTGGAAACAACCCACCAATTTGGTCTTCGTCCACTCGGTAATTGACACCAGCTGCCCACTTGCGCACCCTTTGTCTATTGGCTATTTTTATTTCCACTCTTGTTACCTGTTGAAGCACTGAATTGAGGGCGTTTCTAACATACCCATTCTTGATTTATTTTCTTTTTCACCAGAGCATCAATTTTCTGTTAATGGCCTCCACTTTAACATCTGGTCGAGGAGACTAGGTACCTGATCCATTTTTTGGTACTTGAACCTCCCAACAAAAAGATAGTCTTCCTTTTCTGTAAAACTGTTTGATGTACTCATCAACCATTGAGGCCCAAACGTCAAAACAACTCTAGCTCTGCAGCTTTATAATTCAATACTGGAATATGGGCGTATCTAGATTCTAAAGAGACTAAACTGGAGCCTCAATTTCTTCCACCATAAAGAATGCCATATTCTCTGCCATAGTGCACATAGCCATCTTCTCACTGTGATATGTAGAGTCTACTTGGTGCTTAGCTGAGCTAGTTTTGATGTTTCAAACCCGGGCTAGAACTATTCCCCTGTTTTACCATGTTCAGCTTTTAGACTTTTGCCGCATCAAAAATGGAGTTGCAAATGCATTTTCCAAACACAAAGAGAAGGGAAGATATCCTAATCATGACATTTAATAGTGGAAAGAATGCCTACAGAATGTTTCAAGGATCATGAACTACCAAATCAACAACATAATGAGTAAGACATCGCCATGGGCTTTCCATCCATGTATTTTTTCAATATTTTGTAATTTTTTTTTTCTTCTGAAAATTACTTCAATTAGTGTCAAATCTTCTTGCACTTAGTATATAAAGTTTTTATACTTCACACTAGAGAAAATGCTGGGGAAGTAAGACTAAATATTACCTCAATTACTTGCAACACTTTTTAAATTCAATTTTTTGTTTCTGCTTTTCCTGTTTTCAGCGATCTGAATAAGTTGTGTTGTGACATTGTGTCTGCTGTGGTTAAGGAGAAGCGAAAGAGAAAAATTCCTCTCCAAGTTGCAAAATATGTTGTAGCACTTGATGAGCTTGTGAATGATTTACACAGCCATTGCCAGAGGGCAGATGGGAGAGAAAATAATTGGCATCTTTGGAATGGGAGGTTCTGGCAAGACCACTCTCGCCAAAGGTTTGTTCAACCGCAAACATTCAGAATTCAGTGGATCAACCATTCTGTTTGATGTGTGGCAAAATAATGTCAAAGATGCGCTCACTTCTATGCAAAGTAAGTTTCTCAATGATTTGTTTCTTGGAAATCATTATTCTATTTGTAGTATAGGAGGAGGAACCACCTATATCAAGCATGACCTTCATGGGAGCCACGAATCAAGGTTCCTTATAGTTATAGATGATGTTGATAATCAGAAGTAGTTAGATGTCCTAGTACCCATAGATGCCCTCAATCCCTACAGTTTGGTGATTGTCACAACTCGTGGTGAGAGGCTTCTTATATAGGTCGGAATAAGAGTCCATTATAAGATGAAATAAATGAATCTAGAGCATAGCAGAGAGCTCTTCTGCTGGCATGTGTTTCATAGACAATCTTGTAAAAGTGGATTTGAGAATTTGGTAGACAGATATGTCAAAGCGTGTGGAGGTTTACCTCTTGCTCTTTGAGTGATGGGCGGCCATGTTTTTGCTAGTGACAAGTCTTATTGGAAGTTACAACTAGACATTGTTAAGGCAAGACTACAAAAAGACATAAAAGATACGCTTAAGATAAGCTATGAGGCTCTGGAAGAGGATCAAAAACAGATATTTGTGGATATAGCATGCTTTTTCATAGGGGAAAAGGTGAGCACAGCCATAAGTATATGGAAGGCTTCAAGGTGGAGAGCCCACCATGCACTTCAGACCCTCAAAGACAAGGGCCTCATTGAAATGCAACTTTATTTTGAACTGGGGGAATATGAGCCAACACTTGTTTTGAGAATGCATGACCACCTCCACGACTTGGGGAGAGAAATAGTAGACAATAAAATAAGCCATCCTTGTCGGCTGTGGCATTGTACAGATCTTGTATGTGTTTCTTTTGGCCTTAAATTCATGCTGGAAATGTTTTATTTTGTATAAGCTGTTAAAACATTTACACGTAACTTAAAATTAACATTTTCTAACTTCACAGAAATTTGAATTCGTATTGAAATGCAAAACATCCTCAAGGAGTCGAAGAAAAGAATTTCAGATCTTTCACTGCAATTGCTGGGCACATGACATATCTTCTTCAGACTTCAAAGATATCAACTGATTTACAATGGCTTGAACTTAACTCTAATTCCAGTCAGCTGTATATCCCTGAATGGATTCCTCTACAAAATTTGCACACTTTAAGACTTGAAGGAGTATCACCTGCAAGATTGTGGGAAAGGGATGACCAGGTATATGCCTTTTTTTGATAAAAAATTAAATTTTGGTAGTATCCGCAAATAGTTCATTCTTGTAAGAATTTTTACCATTCGAAAACAACAGTTTGAAGAAAAGTGATTGTAAATTCCAGGTTCCACTCAAGTTGAAAGAGCTATATTGCTCCTTTCAAATTCCTTATTATTTTTGAAGCTTCACTCAACATATGTTTAGGAGAGATTTAAACGAACTGATGAGTTCGTTTGGAATATTAAAACATCTGGAAAGTCTGTACCTACAACTTGCAGATGAAATCTTAGAATGGAATTGCTTTATAAAATCTGAAATAGAACTCACCAATCTATTGGCATTCTTTATGGTAGAAGGGGAATTTGATTTAAGCAACAGGGGAGAGACAATTGATGATCGGTTTCGTATGAGAAGCCTTGAAACCATAACTCTGTATCATGTATTCAAAATAAGCAAGCTCTCAATTAGTGGACAGTTGTGTCCCACCCTTAAATCTCTTAAGCTTTATTGTATGGCAGATCTAATTGAAGTGGATTTAACAGGGGTAACCACACTAGAATATCTTAAGCTGTTGGAATGTAGAGAGTTGAGAAAAGTATTGGGCAATGATCTGCCAAAACTTGAAATGTTCCACACAAAACGCTGCCAGACTATGAGAGAGTTGCCAGATTTTGGGCGTTTCAGTTGTCTCAAGAGGATCTATATTAGCCGTTGTCGAAAGGTGCCGGGTATATCAACTATTGAAAGGTTGAAGGGATTGAAGAGGATCTAGATTGCGTGTTGTCCAGAGCTGAAGAATATAAAAGCTATTGAACAATTGAAGGGATTGAAGAGTCTGGATTAAAAAATGTAGAATGCTGCAGGGTGTAATTTGTTTTAAGGAATTGTAGGGGCTGAAGAAAATCTTCATTGGGGGTTGTCCAAGGCTGCTTAATATAGAAGGCATTGAATATTTAATATGCCCGGAGAGCATTATCATTACTGCTTGTCTGAAGCTACAGAGTATAACGGGTATTGAAGAATTGAGAGGACTGAAGGAGATGATTATTGTAGATAGTCCTCTAATAAGTTGCGTTGAAAGGTTGCAGGTATTAACTGTAGATATGTGTGTTTTCTCATTAGATTGTCCATTATTTCCTCTTAATTTAGGTGCTCTTTTTAGAACGGTTGCATTTAAATGTTTTTTTTCCATATATACTATTGAAAACAAGAGCTCGACTGCAGCCACAGTCCCTGTCGGATGGGAAAAGCATGCAAAACAGTGATATGTAATCTACTTCTGGTTGTGCACACATTGCAGCTATTGCTGCAACCTACATTTCAGAAATACCCATAAAGTCAGTAGTCAGTACTTAGCAACGCCAACAGCTTGTTGATATCACCATTCATGCTTATTTATTACCTATCAGTGAAGTGCCTCCAACTTACACAAGACATAATAATTGCAAAATTTAAATGTCCACATAAAAATCTACTCGACATCATAGCAGAGAAAGAATTTAACACAATAGATACTTAGCATGGCTTTATGTGATTGATAACAAAGGTAACATATCTTTGTTTAGTTTGTTGTGTATCTTCCTGATTTGTTATAGTGATCAGGATTACATATTGATCTTGTCATCATCAGCTGGCTATAAGGGCTTGCTATTTGTTTTACTTTCTGATTCACATAAAATAGTAAAATAGATCCTGAACATCAACCTAATTCTTTCCCATTACCCAGTTAGACCCTTCATCTTCATTGTCACACAACCAATTCCTCCATCCTGAATGTTATCTTCCTAGTATGCACTTGTATTCCAGAGAAATGATGCATATACTGCAGGAACGTGACTGGAACAAAAGCAAATTGAAAAAAAAGGAAAAAACAATATTGTTAGTAGAGATTTGACATAAGACATCAGAAAACAAAGAAAAATGATTCTCTTCTCAAAACAAACCCAAATCATGTAACTGAGCTGAGTATGAAAAAACAAATAAAACAGTACACATACTGCAGCATAAGCATACCTGAACTGTAGCTCTCCTAATCTGCAAACAACATTTTGGGAATGTTACATATGTTACTAACATTTGACTTGCATTTGCCAAAACATCAGCTTTCCAAGAGGATGAGGACATCTATCAAGGGGTAAAGGAAGCTGAAGGGAAAAAATAATGCACTTTGCTTGCCAAAGCTTACAATCAATCTTCTACACTCAAATGAAGCTTTGGCTGAATGATCTTGCACGGTCAAAGAACCAGGTTATATTGACAAAGATGCAGTTGAAAATGTTGTGGGAGCATACAAAAGGGCAAGGAAGCAACACGGGGATGCTTGAAGAAGCTCAAATTTAGACGTAGAGTTGGACAAAGTCCAGAACATGAAAGAAAATGATTTAATCTTCATAAAAAATTGTGTAATTAAACTAGGACCAGCCAAAGTTTCTTGCCCTCATTTTTTTCAACCTTATCAAATTTGACCGATAAACTAATGAATACACTGGCAAGTTTGATTCCTATAGATCAAGTATACCATTTCACAACTCAGGTGGGACTACAAAGGTAGTTTCTTGCATACTTTGGCCCACGGGCTACGAGTCACAGGGGTCAAAATGATGTGGGAAGAGCAGAAGGAGCATTTTGGCTTGATTTGGTTCAGCCACAACTTCGAGAAATTCACAAAGAGCACATGTGGTAAGCTTGACAACATATGAAAGTATTGAGGTTAATAAATTTTAGCCCACAATTGGCCTGTTATCATTTTTCTAGTAACTTCAGGTTCTTGACAATGAAATATAATTTTCCTTATTTTATTACCAATGCAGCATATGAATTTCTTGGAAGTCTGGTTGTTTTTAATCTTTCTATTTAAAAATATGCTTAATTTATCAATGAAATTTCTTATGAGTAGAATAAAGATATGGTGGCATGGTGGCACATCCTAGATCATGCTGGCTGGTCATTTTCCAAATGGAATGTTGTAGAGAATTTATTCAAAAATAAAATTTTGCAATCATAATAAAAGAGAATTTTGAAGTCACCTGAGCTGTCATGACCAGTAGTTGCACAAGTAGGGTGGGAGCGTCTACTACATTTGATCATTCACCTCCTCTAAATCTACTAATGGGAAGTAGTTTCTATGTTTATCTTGTCGAGATCCTTGGTAGATTGTCTATGGTATGAGGTCTATTGCTATGCATCTATAGAAGCAAATAAATTGGAAGTCCAATCAATCCACCACATCTTAGTGAATAAATTAGCTTGTCTGGTATGGAATTTGGAATCAGGTTGACTTTTTGGATGAAAACTTGGTAATAAGTTAATGATAAATATATTGGTTCTGGACATGCTTTCCAGAGCAATGCATGCAACTACCAAATTGAAGGAGGATGAGCAGATTATGGCAGCTTGTGCACCATAGGCACTTGTAGCAGAAATTTCACTATATGTGTCATAAAACAAATAAATCATTGATAATGAGTTACCAAACTTTTCTCAAATATGCTACATACAAATGATGTTAAAGGGAATTTGTATTATGATGATATTCGTGGAGAACTTGGCTTCTTCATGGACCATGCTACTGATGAGCTAGGTATTATAATGAGCACTATAATAAATCTTGAGATCATTGAATGCCCAATTTCTCTATTTGGATTTGCTGCATGGCCATATCCCCTAAGCCAATGAAGTTCTACAATCTTCTATAACATTGATGTGGAAGAAACCAAGAATTATAAAAATGGTGCCACCTCTATTTCGAGTTGATAATATTGTGGAGGCTGCAGTGGATGCTGGGATAGGAATTGGAAAACTGAAATTTAGTTGAGCAATTTTATAATTTTTTACTTGAAAAATAGAAGGGGTGATTTGATTTGAAGGTGACAAGATAAATCAGGGTCAACAAGGTGGGGTATGCGTTGCTTCCTTTCCCTTTGGATTACCAATGGAACAAATTATTGTTTGTTTTTTTAGATTGTCAAAGCCTCTAATACTCAACTTAGGATGCCTTTCTGCACTTAGGGAAAAAGGCTCGACAGTAGAACCACTAAAGAGACATGCGTTGATACTTACCTTCAAGTAAACAATAGAGAACCCAAACATTGATCCGGTGAATCTGCAATTGCCTTGATATGCATGAATTGAAAAAGGGGGAAGAAAGGGGAGACATTCAACATCTACCAACAACAAAATCCAAACAACGACCTCATTATTAGCCTCTGCCTACATCTCACTAGGCTGCAACACATCTCCAACACTTGGCATTCAGGATGTAGGCATGCATCCAAAATGTGGAAGTATATCCAAGCACGTGAGTAGTCTTCTGAATGCCATCTCATCGGTTCACAGGCCACACCAACATTAGAGATGGCATAAATTTTTCAGCACAACTTCCAACGCAAACTAATACCCATATGATTTTCCTTTAAATTTGTAAATGAAAAAACCTAAAACCCCCCCCAAAAAATATCATCTACCAATCACAAAAATGAGAAAGTTGGCAGAAATTAAATTTAAAAAATTGAAGTGTTGCAGACCATAGGGAAACAGTTTTTCTTCTCTGCTGACACGGTTTTCACTGAACAAATTATTTGCACTAATCTCATGTCCCTATGCGGCTGCATAACTCCATTTTCTACTTAAATTTAATTAGTGGGAGTGTTCCCATGCATAAACTTTATTGTTGGGAAAGGATAATTTGGAATATTTTCCTATTTTAATGGAGCAACTATTGTTTAGGAATTGAAAAAAAGCTATGGAAAAAAAGGGGGGGCCCTAGAAATAAGCAACAACTGCATATTGCTAAACATCCATGTGGCTCCACAAATTTCTTTCCTTGTTTTTTAATATTTGCTTTCATTTTTAATTTTCTAAATTTTTATTAGACAATACAAATTTAAGGTGGCTACTTAAAAACAAGCAGAAACATTAAACATTCATGGGTCCATCAGCTCCACAAATAACTCCTAAATAAGTTGAGCAGTGGTTGCTAGCCAAAATAAGCTAAGTAGTCGCATGGGGACTTGCCCTAAGCCAACTGAAAACATTAGTCACTAGGGACTAATAATTTAGCGAGAGCACTATGATTTAAGAGATTGTTGTGGGAGCTTACAATCCTAGTGGGGAGATCGGCCATGTTAGATTTCGTAGATAAAATTGGCGACACATTGTGTATGGCGGATGGTTTCTGTGAAATAGATTGTAATGACATTTTCTGGTGGAGAGTAGTAGAGGAGAAGATCCATTCATTTCATGGAACCCAATATTCGCTTAGTAAATCTATCTTTAGCGCCATGCTTTATGGGTCTCCTTTCATAGAGAGCGACATTTGTAATGGGATTATGCTAGATGAGGGATTATTCCTAAGACCTAGAGATCTCTATAGTGAAGATGTAGATTGGATATACATGTGCGTGGTTAATGAAGAAAAGCTCTCAAAATGTGACTCTTGGGTACCATCACAAGATTATATTTCTTGTATAGAGAAGGCATTTTTAATGGGAGTGAAGGCAGGCGATGAATGGAAAACCCTCCACATATTGCAAAGCTTATTTGCTCAACTATGCATTGGCAATGGCGAATATTCTGAAAGAATTGACGAAGTCGATGACGATGAATATGGCTTTGGTGAGTATGTTGACTATGATGAGTTGCATCACTATGATGAGGATGAAGAATATGTTGGTGGTGATGATGATTCTGGATATTCTAAAAGAAAAATGAGAATTTTATAATTGAAAGAGGATTGCATATATTAAAAAACTTTGTTATTAATATATTTAATTGTGTTAGTTACTAGCACTTGCATCAGAAGGGGTGCAACGGTTAGTCAATAAAAAAGTATGTATAAGTTAATATGTTAGAAATTACAATTCTTTGTATTTAAAGATATTTAAAAAATGATTCATTACATTGTTATGTTTGTGTATAGAATATTATTTTTGCGAAGTTGTGGGAATTAGACAAAGAGGTAGACTTGGATGAAAAGAAGGTATGGGTCGTGTTGACAAACATAAGTCATGTAAAGTTTCCTTTACTATTGCAGGAGGATTTGAGATCCAATTCCATGCTTTGAAGTGCACATATCATGTTTGGCAAAGGATGGTTGATCACTTGCACCTTGTGGTTGAACTACATTGCCACTCTCTATCAAAAGTTTTTAAATTTCTTCACTGTTATTCACCTTTTGCCTCTATATACCATGTTGAGTCTCCCCTCCTTGATAAGATTTGACTATGAGAAATTTTGTGTTGATATTCAGGAATACTCTTCAAAAGGAAAAGTTGAAACAAATAATCTTAAAATTCTAAAAAGTATATTCAATGTATCTACCATATGCAAATGGGTTAAAGATAAAATGAGAGAAGGTTGCAAAGAAATCGAGGATGAGGATCAGTGCAGGATCATGATGGGCTAAACATGGCCCTTAAGTGGCAATGGAAATATAGGAAAACAAACTTGAGCAACTTCCAATAAAAAATTGAATAGGTTATTAACATAATTTGGAAAATATGTAGGAATAAAATTTATAGCAAATTGAATGTAGTTTGTGGGCCATTAGGCCTTTTTTTTGGAAAAAAGTAATTTCATTTGGTGAAAATTTTGAAATTTCAATGTAGTAGTACTTTAAATTTTGGAAAAAAAACAAAAAATAGGTGATTGTTCGACCACCCTAAGTATGAGTAAAAGTAAATATTTGTTTATAATCTTTCAATATAAATAGAGGACACATTCATAGATATGACACATTTTTTTGTAATTTTTTTGCAAGTAAATAATTAGTTATGAATTTTCTAGTAGGAAATTTTAAAAATATTATAAACCATTCCAAAAATTAGAAATACTTTATTGAGATGCAATCGTTCCAAAAATTAAAAGAAATCGCAAGAGAGCAACTAAATTAAAAGGAAATAATGGATAATCTAATAAGAAAATACACATATCTGTGTTTAATACCTGCAACCTCTCAACACAACTTATTATAAGATTATCAACAATAATCATTTCCTTTAGTCCTTTCGATTCTTCAATACCCGTTATACTTTGCAGCTTCAGACATGCAACAATGGTAATGCTCTCCAGGCATATTAAATATTCAATGCCTTCTATATTATGTAGCCTTGGACGACCCCCAATGAAGATTCTCTTCAGCACCTTCAATTCCTTGAAACAAATTACACCTTGCAACATTCTACATTCTCTTCAATCCCTTCAATTGTTCAATAGCTTTTATATTCTTCAACTCTGGACAATATGCAATCCAAATCCTCTTCAATCCCTTCAATATTTCAATAGCTAATATATACTGCAGCTTCCAACAACGGTTAATATAGATCCTCTTGAGACAACTGAAACACCCAAAATTTGACAACTCTCTCATAGTTCGACAGAATTTTATGTGGAACATTTCAAGTTTTGGCAGATCAGCGACTAGTACTTTTCTCAGCTCTTCACATTCCAGCAGCACCGAACATTCTAGTGTGGTTACCTTTGTTAAATTTACTTCAATTAGATCTTCCATAGAATAAATCTTAAGAGATTTAAGGGTGGGACACAACTATCCACTAGCACTTGCACCAGAAGGGGTGCAAGGGTTACGCCGATAGAGAAGTATATGCAAGCAAACATGCTAAGTAGCTTTCATTGTAGTGTTCATATAAATTTGTAATAGAAGCTTGAAATACATACAAAAGATTTTTTTTTAACAAATGTATGGAACAAATAGAATTTGTTTTGAATTACAATTTTTGATATAGCCATTTGAAGGAATGATTCATAGTAGTTTCATTTGTGATGCTTTTATAGTTGATGTTTCCACATGCTTGTATGAAAAGAGTTTGCATCAAGAAGCTTTTGTTGTCTAGTTATTTGTTCCTAAACATAGAAAGAAAAAGTTATAACACTTTACATCATAATTGCATCGATTGTTTTATTTGGAAAGTAAAATGCAAAGGAAAAAATGAAATCAATTGGTAGAAGGAACTATAGGAAAGATAATATTCTTTTGGGTGGCATCTTAGGTGCACTTGATCCAAAAATGAAAAGAACTACAATTATTAAGCAACCACCTGTATACCATGAAGATGTGAGTAAATTAGTTTGTGATTTATGTGTAAAGCATGTACTATGAAGAGCATATTAATAAGAATTAAGTAAAATTTGATGTAGAGAAGTTCAAAAGTAAAAATGTATACCTATACTGCTCATAATGAAATCAGATGTAATTGGAGCTCTTCATTTTTCTTGGCAATTGTGTATGGACTATTTTTCATTCATGAATATTGATCGAAAGAGCTATATGAATATGCATATAAAGTAATTGTTCTTATGCATAGGAAATTGTGAATATAAAATTGTCAATATGAAAACACAAACTCAATGTGCACAATTAAATGTAGGCAAAATTATTAAACCAAATGGAAAGTAACTTTATATAAAATTAAGTGAATTAAGTGTGCAATAAGTGTGCAAGATCAATCACCTAGGAATTTTGAAAAACAATTGGTTAAATTTCTATAAGAATTAAAAAGTTCCGATCTGGTAGGATTTTTTTTTTTAAATTCACTAAAGACAACCCAACAAAAGGGTAGACGCCATTAAATCTGAAGCTGAAAACTTGCACTTTGACTTTATGACACATGGTAGTTGCATGTATTAACTTATTGTAGCTTTACGGATCTTTAACAGGAAAGGCATCAAATATTAAGAGTATTTTTGTGCCACATAGAAGGCTATTTTGAAACTGTGGGGGACAAAACCATTTGCAATGTGGTAAGGGGAAAAAACATATCTTTCCTAATAACAAAGGTTGCAGGAGTGTTGGGTAGAACAAGCAATCCATGGACGAGGGAAGACAATGCACCATCCAAACTGCTCACCACCCAAATAAGCATGTTGAAAGCAGGGATCAATTCTTCTGTCCTCAACATCATTTTAGAAGTTGTGAGGTAAGCCCAAATAAAATCTGATTTGAATTCAACACAATTTAAAATCAGGCTGCATAGAGATTTTAACATAATGGGTTTCTTGTTTCGCAGTGCTTTCAGGAACGTGGGCCTTTTGGTGGGTTCATGCAGTCTCAGAAAAGTAGAGGGCATCTGCATATATGTGCCATATAGCTTTAGTGGAAAATGGAACTCGACCAGTAAATTTGTACTAATTATTTCTAGGGTTGTAGGAAGACTCCAATCATTTTTCTCTTGGCCTCCACAATTAACTGTTGGTGTTGCTGATAATTATCATCTCCACAGAAGATCCATTGTAATAAAATACAGAGATGCAAATCCGATTCTCTGGCTAGAGTCTGCCCAACATAGAATGCCTCGTGAGTAAAAGAAAGTCAACCCAAAGAGGCTTATAAATTCTAATGTGCTACAATGCCTTTGCTAGTCAAAGCTAATCATGTTTAGCTAGTAATTGACTCAGTTTGTTTGATAAAATATTTTCTTCATCTCCATTGCAGGAGTGCAAAGCAACAATATATTAGATTGTGTTGGGTTTAGAGGTAGCTTAGTTTACATTCTTAACCTTATTGATGTAATTGTTTTTGTCTAGAGCCTTGCTAATTTTTTTATTTTTTATTTACTTCTATTTCATGGCTTGCTTCTATCATTGCCTATTCTCCAAGCTTTTGTTGGTCATTTTTGTTTAAATATTGCCAAAAATTGCTTTTTTTTGCAAATTGGACAAGGAAACAGTTTAAACCCACAAACTGGCAAAAAATTGTGCTAGAAGGTTTGTTCCCCAAAATTTTCGAATAAATTGTGATTTTGTGGCGATTTAATTGTAATACAAAGAATTTCATTACAATTGTTTGATACATAATTAAGAGCTTCCCTGAAGATTTCAATTTTTACCACCCATGTAAAGAAAATAGACAAAAGTAAATCAAATTTTCAGCTTATTTTGAGGTTTGAAGGTTTATTAGTTTTTACATAATGCATGTAGGTTTAAAAGTAAAAAGTAGAAGTGAAAACTAAGACCATAATTACTACTATTACCAAGAACAAACGCATATAGCTGAAATAGTAAACATAAAATAAGTAAGAAACAAAAGTAAAATATTGTTAAGAAACATAAGTAAAATAGTAAACAAAACATACTGTTGATGTTTCTCCAATACCTTGCCTACCGCAACATTGTGGTAATTTTTCCTTGACACTATGCGGCTTGGGAAAATTTCTTTAGACAAAAGATCTTTTTCATGTAAAGTGATATTATTGAATCGAAAAAAGACGACAAGAATATGGCAGCTTGGGAACATTTCTGTACAGGAAAAAAAATGAGGCTTAATAATACAAATAGTTTCCATAACCTTAACCCCCCTAAAAAAAAAATGCATTGCAAAACATTTGTTGCAAAATAAGTACATTTAATATGTTTTTAAGAAAAAATTTAAGTAGTGTTAAAGTTGGCAGCAGTTAGGGCGGTGGCAAAGGTGGACAAAAATAAATATCTTCACATTTATTGCAATATGATTGATTACTAGATAATTAGATTGATCCTGATACACATTTACTTGGGGATAGCAATCCCATCCAATCTACCAACAATGATAAGATTTTTTTTAAAAAAAATACGTGCACTCCTAATCGATCGAAGAAGATTTTATCAATGTTAAGAAGACTGCATTTAATATGATTTCATATTAAATTGCAACTCTTCCGTATGTCGGCATTGCAACTTTGCATTTATTTGACAACATACACATCGACAAATAAGTGAGTGGTAACCTGTTTCTCGGGAGGGAGTTTTCAGACATGAGACTTGTTTTCGCTAAAAGGTCACACTATATATAGCCTATTGGCTAATTAATTGAGAGCTTGCTTATTTTAGATGCACCACCTAGAGTTATGGCTTTAAGGCTTCTCATACGAAACCAATCATTAGTTGTCTCTTCCCTCTTGTTTAAATCAAATTCCCCTTCTACCATAAAGTGTTCCAACTCTAAAGTTTTCAAATTGGTTCAAGTTCTCTTACAGATTTGAGAAAGCAATTCCATCCTAAGATTTCATTTGCAAGGTGTAGTTATAGACTTTCTAGATGTTTTAACATTCCAAATGAACTCATCAGTTCGTTTAAATTTCTCCGAAACATATGTTCAGTGGAGCATTGAATATCAAAAAGATTGTCAAAGGAGTAATATAGCTTTCAACTTGAGTGGAACCTGACGTTTACAATCACTTTGTTTCAAACTCTTTTTTTCGAATGGTAAAAAGTCTTACAAGAACAAACTACTTGCAGCTACTAACAAAATTTATTTATTTTATCAAGAAAAGATATATAACTAGTCATCCCTTTGCCACAATCTCATAGGTGATACTCCTTCAAGTCTTAAAGTGTGCAAATTTTGAAGAGGAATCCATTTAGGAATATTCGACTGATTGAAATTAGAGTGAAGTTCAAGCCATTGTAATTTAGTTGATGTCTTTGAAGTCTAGAGAAGATATGTCATGTGCCCAACAGTTGCATTGAAATATTTGAAATTCTTTCCTTTAGACTCTGTGAGGATGTTTTGTATTTCAATCTAAATTCATATTTTTGTGAAGTTAGAAAATGTTAATTCTAAGTTACATGTAATTGTTTTAACAACTTATAGAAAATAAACCATTTCCAACATGAATTTAAGGAAAACAAGAAAAACACATATAAGATTTGTACGATGCCACAACCGACAAGGATTTCTCATTTCATTATCTGCCATTTCTCTCCCCAAATCATGGAGGTGGTCATGCATTCTCAAAGCAAGTGTTGATTCATAATCCTCCATTTCAAAAAAAGTTGCATTTCAACAAGGCATTTATCTTTGAGGGGTTTGAAGTGCATGTTGGGCGCCCCACCTTGAATCCTTCCATATACTTATGGTCGTGCTCACCTTTTCCTCTATGAAAAATCCCACTATATCCATAAATATCTGTTTTTAATCCTCTTCTAGAGCATCATAACTTATTTTAAGTGTATCTTTTATGCCTTTGTGTAGTCTTTCCTTAACAATATCTAGTTGTAACTTCCAATAACCCTTGTCACTGCCACAAACATGGCTACCCATCACTCAAAGAATGAGAGGTGATCCTACACACGCTTCAACAAATTTGTCTACCAAATTCTCAAAAACACTTTTTACAAGATTGTTTATGAAATGCATGCCATCAGAAGAGCTCTCTACTATGCTTTGGATTCATTTCTTTTATCTTATAACAAACTTTTATTTTGGCCTATATAGGAAGCCTCTCATCACGAGTTGTGACAACCACCAAACTATAGGGATTGAGGGCTTCTAACTGCTTCTGATTATCAACATCATCTATAACTATAAGGAACCTTGATTTGTGGCTCCCATGAAGGTCATGGTTGATATAGGCGGTTCCTTCTTCTATACTACAAATAGAATAATGATTTCCAAGAAACAAATCATTGAGAAGCTTACTTTGCAGAGAAGTGAGCACACCTTTGACATCATTTTCTTGCACATCAAAATTGAGTAGTTGATCCACTAAATTCTGAATGTTTGCGATTGAACAAATCTTTGATGAGAGTGGTATTCCTAGAGAGAATTATCATTGTTGCATGTTTGAAGCTATAGAGTATAACGAGTATTGAAGAATTGGAAGGCCTGAAGGATATGATTATTGCAAATAATCTTATAATAAGTTATGTTGAGACGTTGTAGGTATTAAACGTAGATATGTGTATTTTCTCATTAGATTGTCCAATATTTCCTCTTAATTTAGTTGCTCTCTTGCGATTTATTTTAATTTTTTGAATGGTTACATTTGAATAAAGTACTACTAAATGTTCTATTTCTTTTCGATATATAGTATTGAAAACAATTTAGCCAGAGCACTATGATTTCAAAGATTTCCATGGAAGCTTACAATTCTAGTGGAGAGATCGTCCACATTAGATGAAGATAGTGACACATGGAGATCACCCATGTCATACTTTAATGCAGATAAAATTGGCAACACATTGTCTATGTCAAATGGTTTCTATGAAATAGATTCTAAGAGCATTTTTTGGAGAGAAGTAGAGGAGAAGATACATTCTTTTCATAAAACCCAAGATGACGAAGTCCATGACAATGATTATGATGAAAATTCTAATTGTGATGAGTATGTTGAGTATGATAATTTGTATGTGTATGATGAGGAGGATGAAGAATATGATGGTGGTGATGAGATTATGATAATGTAAGTTACTTCTAATCAAAATTCTAGTTGTCTTAAATGAGATTATGGATAATTTAGATTTATATATTTAATTATGTTATTTACTATTATAGTCAATTAATTATTTTTTAATGAAAGTTAATTTTTTTTAATAATAAAATTTCATAATTTTTATAGTATATAAATAAATTATTATTATTATTATTATTTTAATAGTATTAGATATTTTGAAGAAAGTAAATAAATAAAACAGATTGAAGGAAGTCATCTACATAATTAAAACATGTGTAATAAGTGATATAAACTCTTACAGAGTTTGTGGTTAGAGATAGTTTTCTTTTAATTTAAATCATATATGAGTTCGATAAAATTTAGAAATGCTACCAAACTAGCTCCAAACTTTGTCAAACCATTTAAAATCCTAGAAAAGCTTACAAATTTACTTTACCATCTACTTTGGAAAATATCCATAATACATTTCCTTTTTCTTTTAAAATAAAATGTAGTAGATTTGACTCATATACTTAATGGGGATTCCTTGTAAGGGAAATATTTTTGAATTATAGTCATGAAACTATTAAAAGTACTTGAGCATTGATGATTGTAGATTCACAACCCCATCTTGTAGTAATGTAAGGTCTAGTAAGACCAATACTCTCAACATAGTGAGGACTTGGGAAGATTGTGGAGGCATAGGGGAAACTATTGTGATGAAAACTCAAACACATAGTTAACAAATTTGATTTTCCCATTATAAAAGAATGTGACCAACCATTAATTAAACAAGGAAAGATGTGTAGTATCTAAAGATTGAAAAAAAAGATAAATAACATAAAGATTATAAAGAATAATGGAAAATTTTACATTGTTCACTCCTTTCTCCACAAATTGAACTAAAGTAGAACTTTGCACCAATTACTCTCTTAATGCGCTCCTTTTAATGTATGGAATGTGGTTGTTTCTGAAACCAACAATATGATGATAGGATTAAGTTGATGAGAGATCAAATGGATATCATAAGGATAGGATAATGAATGGTTAGATAAAAAATGGAGTAGCATAAGGTTATGCCAAGAGTGGATGCCTAAATGGGGTGAGAGGCCTCTCATTTATAGAATTTTCAAGAGAGAAATTAAGGGCCAAGACACATTGATTGATGAATGATTAATATTGATTGAAAATTAGGGTTTGGATTAAGGCTTAGCCTTGAGGGCTAGAGGTGTCACATGTGTGAGTATGAGGAGAGGGGTACTTGCCACATGATGACAAGTTTATATTATGATTGATGTAGATGGATTCAACGACCAAGATTAAATGGACATGGATTGAGGATAATATGGAATAAAATATTGGAAGAGAGGGTAACAAGGATTAATTAGCCTAGATCAATTAAGTGGGTGTTAATTAATTGATCTAGCTGGAGGATTTGGTGGATAAGATTAAACTTAATGAAATAAATACATAAATTTATTCAACTAGAAATAAGGGATAAAGAAAAAAGATGATTTAAATAAACAATGAATATTTATTTATTAGCTAGGATGGGATAAAGTCCAATGCGTTTGGGTATGAAAAAATTTAGGTGTTTATACTTTTACCCTCTTTGATATGATGTCACAACTGTAAGGAGTGGCATTTTATCAAAGAAGGATAAAATATAGGGGGTAGGCAAGAAATAACTACTAGTGGAATCATTCCCTAGTCACTAGCAAGGATGAGGAAGGATAACTAAGACAAAGTTTGGTATGCCCCCTTAAGAGGATAGGCGGGTTCAAAGAACATGGGTGTGCTCTCAAAATGTAAGGGGGGACTAGAGGATGAAGGATGGAAGGAGGAACTAGATAAGGATGGGAGTTGGGCAGATGAGGAGAATGGATGAAAATCACGTTGCAATGAGGGTGGGTGCACAAAGATGGGGGGCCAAAAAGTTGCCACTCCACTTTTTGGTCCTGAAATAGAGAAAATGTGAGCGTGTTATAACAAAATACACTTGCGTTATGAGTTGGTAGTGATTGAGCCTAGGTTCAGTCATTACCAAGCCAAAATGTGAACATGATATAACACACTTGTATTATGGTTTGTCAATCACAAAATGCGAGCGTGTATACACCGGCATTTACATATGGACATTTACTTTCTTATACTTTAAGTTATATTTCATGCATATAGTTTAAGGATGTTTAAGAGTGGTTTCAGATCTCTAGGAGTTATAAGGAAAAATCCATTTTGTATAAGATCTTATAATTTTTTAGACTTAGTCAAATTTCTGTAATCAACGTGTCAAATTTCAATCAAAAAGTCAAATTTTAGTAATCAACAAGTTGTATCTCTCTCTCTCTTCCTTTCCGCTCTCTCTCTTCCTCCCACCCACCTTCCCCTCTCTCTCTCTTCCTCCCACCTACTTTCCCTCTCTACTTATCTCATCTAATCCCATCCATCTTTGGCCTCTCCTTCCTCTTTCCTCTCCTCAATCTTCCCATCTTTCCTTCCTACCCCCTCTCTCTTCCCACTTCATTCCACTTCTCTCCTGCCCTCCCTCTCCTACTTATCTATTTTCCTATCCCTCCTTCTCTCTCTACTTCTGCCTCCCTCCCCCCTCTTAATCTCTTCTTCCCTATATACTTCTCTCTCTATCTCTCTCCATCTCTACCTCTCCCTCCCTCCTTCCCTTTCTCCCTCTCTCTTAATATCCTAACCTTCCTCCCCTCTTTGTTTCTCTCTTCCCCTCCCCCATATTTCTCTCACTCTCTCCTTCCATCTCTTCTCTCTATCTCATCATTCTCTCTTTCTCTTCACTTTTCCCTCTCTATCTCCCCTTATAAACTTCTCTTTATTTCTCTCCATCTCTACCTCTCCCTTCATCCTCCCCCCTTCTCTCTCTTCCTTCCTCCCACTCTCCCCTCTCTATTTAGAGAGAGGGAGAGGGAAGGAGAGAACGAGAGAGATGGGAGGGAGAGGGAAGTAAAGAGTGATAGGTGAGACATAGAGAAGTAGGTAGAGAGAGCGAGAGGGGAGATAGAGAGAAGTAGAGAGGGAAGGAGAGAACGACAAAGAGAGAGAGGGAGGTTGGAGGAAGGGAGAGGTAGAGAGTGATAGGTGAGATAGAGAGTAGAAAGTGATAGAGGGAAGGAGGGAAGGTGGGAGATAGGGGAGGGAGGGAGAGGTAAAGAGGGATAGGTGAGATACAAAGAATTAGAGAGAGAGGGAGGAGAGAGAATGGTGAGATAGAGAGGAGAGAGTGAGGGAGGGAAAGAGAGAATGATGAGAGAGAGGAAAGAGAGGGAAAGAGGGGGAGGGAGAGAACAAGAGAGAGGACATGGAAGGGAGGGAGAGGTAGAGAGAGAGGGAAGGAGGGAGATAAAGTGAAGTAGAGAGGGAAGAAAAGGTGGAGAGAGGAGATAAAGAGAGTAGAGATAGAATGAGGGAGGGAGAGAGGTGTAGAGAGGGAGTGGTAGGGAGTGATGGATGGAGAGGTAGGTAGAGAGAGGAATTAGGAGATAGAGTAGATAGGAAATGAGGGAGGGAGGTGAGAGAGGTGATATAAAGAGCAATAGAGAGAGAGTGGTAGGGAGAGATGGAGAGAGAGGTAAGTAGAGAAAGGGAGAGAGGTGATAGAGATAAATAGAGGGAAGGAGAGGGGGAGGGAGAAAGAGGTGAAATAGATATATAGAATGAGGTGTTAGAGTAATCATGCATTAGCTAATAATTGATGAATCTTTAATTAATTATTAGTCTAATTTATTCTCATGACTTAAACTAAACTTAGGAGTGCTTTTATGCTTTTATAAGTTGAGCTAATATTAGATCATTTTGTCTCATCTCATGTGATGTTGACACTTATCATGATTTGATCATTTTCTCATTTAGGGTTTTGCCCTTATAAGCACTCAACCCTCATTGTATTATCTCTTGAGATTTCATATCTTTTAATAATCTATTGCTTCAATAACTTTTTCTTGTTGAGGAATATGGCATATATTGTTTGCAGATCTCTTGTGTGGAAGGTGTCTTTGTTCATTGTTTGATCTTGTGGCTTGTGTTTTTCACAATTCTAACATGGTATCAGAGCTAGGTTTCATCGAATCCCTTCTTGATTTATTAGGTTTTTTTCTTCAACAAGGGTTACAGGTTTAAGATCTAAATCCCCTTTTCTTTTTTTGAAAATTTTGGTGCATCTAGGATCAAAACAGAGTTTTTCGTTGGATTTAGAGCTATCGAGAAAGTCAAATTTTCCTTTTGTTAGGCCTGATTTGGACTCCTCAGGTCAGTTATATGAGGGTTTGAAGCTGTTGTTTTTTCTAGATTCGGAGGGTGGCTACTTTTTTGTGCGTTTTGGCACGAAAAAGGACCTCACAGTTGGATTCAAGAGGTCGATTCCACGAATTTTGACTATAAATTCCACCTATTTTCCAGTCAGGAGGTTTTGAGGCAATTTTTTTTTACAAGGGCTCGTAAGGCCCCTTCAACACAGAGTTTGAAAAATAAAATAAAATTGTAGGTCAATTTTTTTATTAAATTCTACTTTTTCAAAAAAACATAAATAAATCTTTTGGAAGAAGCTTAAAAGAAAATATAAAAAAGGTAGGCGTTTTGGTTTTTTGGGGGTGACTATATAGGGTACCCATAGGTAATCAATACTTGTAGGCCCGTACCACCCCTTTTAGTGGCTTTAAATGCTAACTGGTGGTATACTTTTGCCACCTGCTAGCCACTTTAACCACCGGCGGCAACCTTTATTATTTGTCAGCCAGAAAAATTCTCCGACAACCTTGAAATTTTTTTCCAACATCCAAATAATGCAATAGCATTTTTACCAGGGAATATTCTAGTTTTTAAAGCATATTCTATCAACTTTTTTGGTTTCTAGGTTGACTAATTTTTTTTTAATAAGAGGGAATATTCAATGTATATTCCTATTGACATTATACTGATGTCAACATGATGTCATTTGTACAGATGCTGATGTCAACATGACGTCAGCCATACAGATGGTTTGCTTGGCCCCTTCAAGACCCCTTTGTGCCCTAAAAGGGTTTTTTTTTTCTTTTGGCCATAACTTGGGCGTACAATATCATTTTTTGGCAAATGAGATATTTTCAGAAAGCTGGTTCTGCCAAATTTCTAGTGGTGTGGGTTTCATCACTTGATTTTGCTGTTGGAGCATTCTACAACCTATTGAAGATGTGCTATTTTCAGTTTTGAGCTCATAACTTTTGACTAGTTTCTCTGTTTTTTGTAATTCCAGCGACGTTGGGATGATCTTTTAGAGCTCTTCACATCCATCCATGCACTTTTTCCATATTTTTCTCAAAGTACATTTTATTTAGGTTTTTGTGTTTTCACACTCTAATGAATTACTTGGACATCTTAGCTCTTGAAAACTTTTTGTTTGCGTGGGATGACTCATTTTTGGCTGTTCTATTATGTAGTTCTAGTATTTTGTCTTGTTTGGACTTGTAGACATCTTTTTCATGCACATTCTTTTTTGTAGACACATTGAGATAAAGTATCATTCTGGTGTATACTTTTTTAGGGGATTTTGCACATTTTTTCGTGCCTTTCATATTCACACTATGATATAAAGTGCCATGGGAGGTTAATGTTTGTCTTTGGCTTGCCATCACACCTTTTTCAAGTATCCCTTTCACAACAACAATGAATCCTAGTGATTCTTGCCTCATGTGTGTGTTTTAGTTTGCACACCCTTTTATTTGTAGGTTTTTTTTCTACATGCCCTTCTTGGTTTCACACATTTTTAGTGTACTTGTGTTGGCTCTCCCTTTTCAACATTATTGGGGGGTTTCTACTGTTGGTGCTAATGCTTATTTGGTTTCACGATTTGGAGTGATCTATGTATCTAGTTCTTGTTCCTATATACTTTCACATGCAACACACATCAAGAATTATTTACATGCATTTCAGTGAGTTGGAGCATTTACCATATGGACATTCTTACATTCCTGTTTCTAGAGGCGACCTTCTATTTTCATTCTATCAAAGACTAGTGGGTACCTATAGTTTCAACTTGCATCTTGCATGTTGAGTAGTGTCGATTTTGGTCACTCATATAGATTCATGTGCCATTTGTATATTTGAGTTTTGGAAGTTTGCCTATGTTTTCCATATGATTCAAGTAGTGTCATTGGGGACACTCATGTAGATTATTGTCTCTCTTGTGATCGGTGTTCTTCAAACTATTGGTACTTGTATTTTCAACTTGCATCTTACATGTTGAGTAGTGTCATTGGGGTCACTCGTGAAGATTCATGTACCACCTGTATCTTCAACTTTGAGATGTTTTCCTTTGTTTTCTATTTGATTTGAGTAGTTTCATTAGGAGAACTCATGTAGATTATTGTCTTCTTGATCTTGACATCTGTATCTTCCAGTTTTAGATATTTTTCCTTTGTTTTCCATTTGATTTGAGTAGTGTTGTTGGGAGAACTCATACAAATTATTCTTATTTTGATCCTGATCATCATTTGTTTAAGAGGAGGTTTTTCATTTCAACACCATATCAATCATCATTCAACAACATTATATGGCTTCTTCATGCTTCAACGATGTTCTATAGGTTCCTCTTTTTTAGGACATTGTTCGATTGGAGGATTCTCAGTCCTTCACATCTTGATTTGGAGGATTTTTCATTCTTTCATTAGTCTTTCTCTCTTTTGGAGAGGAGTTTTCTCCCATAGTGTTTTTCTCTTTTTTCTCCGGTTTTGAGAGATCTTTTGTTTGTACATGGGTAGTCTCAGCAGGCCTTGTTTGTCAGGACCCATCATGCATTCTTTTTAGGATTTTTAGCTACTCCCTAAGTTCATATTAAGGGGGTGTTAGAGTAATCATGCATTAGCTAATAATTGATTAATCTTTAATTAATTACTAGTCTAATTTATTCTCATGCCCTTAAACTAAACTCAGGAGTACTTTTATGCTTTTATTAATTGAACTAACATTAGATCATTTTGTCTCATCTCTATGATGTTGACACTTGTCATGATATGATCCCTTTCTCATTTAGGTTTTTTCTCTTATAAACACTCAACCCTCATTGTATTATCTCTCGATCTTTCATATCGTTTGATAGTTTCTTGCCTATATAGCTTTTTCTTTTTGAGGAATATTGCATATATTGTTTGTAGATCTCTTGCATGGAAGGTGTCTTTGTTGTTTGATCCCTCAGGGTCTGCGTTTTTCATAATCCCAACAAGATGAAAGAGGAACAAGTAGGACAAGATTACAACTTAGATGATGGAAGAACGACAAGATACATGAGGAGGAGGACAGAGGAAGGAGAAGAGGGAAGGAGAGAGGGAGCAAGAGGTGGAGGAAGAGGGAGATAGAGGAGGAAAGAGGGAGATGGAGAGGAAGGAGAGGAATCGGGAGGTGGATAGAGGATGGAAGAGGAAGGATGAATGAGTGAGATAGAGAGATAGAAAGATGATACAACTTGCTAATTACTGAAATTTGATGATTACTGAAATTTGACATGTTGATTACTAAAATTTGATTAATTCTAAAAATTTATATGATCTTCTATAAACTAGAATTCACATTATAACTCCTAGAGATCTAAAACCACTTTCAAACATCCTGAAACTATATATATGAAATATAACTTAAAGTATAAGAAAGTAAATTTCTATATGTAAATATCATAAATGTTTATTTCATGTATGTAGTTTCACTGAAAGAGAAAGACAAGAAAGAGGAAAAAAAGAGAAGGAAACATTTTCAATGCAAAACATAATGTGAATGCATTATAACACGCTCATTCTTTGTGAAAACATTCATATAATACGAGCGCGTTATAACACGCTCATGTTTTTTGAATGCATTCACATAAAACAAGCATTTTATAATGTGCTTATGTTTTGCGAATGCATTCAAATAATCATGCTCATTTTTTTGTTCGCTTTGGGAATTTCCAAGCCTTTGGCTTCCAAGCCAAAGGCTTTGATTGACTTTCCAACACCCAAATACATGTTTTTCTAGATTATAAAAATATTCACATAATCTTGAGTGTGCTCCTCATCAAGTTTGCACGCGTTTCAAGGTCAAGTAAAAAAAAAAGGTAATTTTAAGCTCTCTCTTAGCTATCTAACCGTGTATTTTTTTCACATTTTGTGTATGATAAGGTTCTCATCTTTAATTTCTTTTGTTGGTGTATCCATTTTTTTAAAAAACTAATGTTTGGTATTTTTAACTTTATTTTTTAACCGTTCATTGAAATTTCAAACAAATTAAATTATTAGAAACTAGAGTCCATTCTATATATTAAAAAAAATGATTTTCAATTAGTTTTCAAAAGATTTAGGGGGAGCATGCCCAAATTTCTATTTTTCAGGATGTGTCCACTTTGAAAATGAGTAAAAAATCATATATTCATAAAAAAAGTAGCAAAAAATTTGGGGATAAACTACATGGTGTTAGCTAATTTCTCGCCGAAGTGATTTTTAAAATACTAAAAAAAGTTAACATTTTATGGGGGCTACACCAGACACTATGTTATGATTTTTTTAAAAAATAGGACTAATTTGTGTGGCCCCACTTTTTAAACCCCTTAATCTCTACCATTTTCAAACACATAGTAGTTTAGAAAGTAGATTCAAAGCACTACAACTCTTGTTTTTGTTGCATCTTAAAATTTTTAGTGTAACTATCTTCAATTTCTTGTCCAAAGTAGGTCTTTCTTGATTTTAGAAAAAAAGTATCCACTCAAGACCCCTTTTTGGCCCCCCATCTTTGTGCACTTACCAATGATATAAAATAATTTGATTTGATATTGTACTTGATGTTGTATACCAAGATATAAGGAACCAAGGTGACAATGTGCTAAGTATGTGATCAAAAGATCAACTACAAGAATATGCCTTATAACACCATGATATGAAAGACCATGATGCCTTTATGGAATATGGTGTAAAGACTATTATACATGTGTTGGCTAACAAATTTGTATCTTTAAATCTGTGATATAAATTTAACTCTTTTGCTCAAATGAGATGCAACCAATTATCAATAGTTGAGTTAACTACCTCAATGCGAGACAATCACTCTCTAAATTTTTATGAGGTACAACTCCCTTTTTAGATTTTCAATAAGTTTCAGAAATGTGATTCTAAAATATTATATGCTTTTCGCCAAAAAAGAAAGAAAGCCATGAATATTCAATACTCAAAGACTTTTAAGCATTGAATGTAATTAATGAATATAAGAACAAATATAAATCACTAACACACCGACCAACATAACATCCCATATAAGTGAAATGAAATAATCAACTTGAAATAACTCAGAACTAAAATTAATCAAATAGATGAACATGTTACTCATTAGAAATGACATAACATAAGGAATCAACTGAACACAAATTGCAATTAAATTCTTGTTTCATACAAAATGATGTTTATCACAAGAACATAGATGTAAAAATTCTCAATTTTGTATATGCTATTCCAAAATTATGGCATTGTTAAGAGAGTTTCAAGTTATATTTAATTACATATATATCAAGCGAGTATAACCACTTCTTTAAAATAACCGCCCAAAAATAAAGAAAGTCTTTAACTTCGTAACATGAAGTTATAAAGATGATTAAAGCAAACAAACTCATTGTTGAGGTGGAGACTTGCTGGTTACTCCTTTAGATGATTGGGAAATAGACATGGAATTCCTAGCTCGATATGCATAGTAAGCTTTAGCAACGGGTGGAATATCTCTATGGTGAGGAATAATAAAGTTTTTGACTCCAAGTTTCCAAAGAGCCTTGTTGGCTTTACCCACCTTGAGTTTTTGATACCATTGAGCCTTCTTAGGCTCTCTACATTGAATTTCCTCTTCTTCTTTAGATACTTGATTTTCCTTATCTTGTTGTGGTGGCTTAGGAGTATTTTCTCCACATGTCTTCTTTGGAAGACTCTTCTCTTGGGGTTCAACATTTCCATCACCTTGTTCTTCTGATGACCTTTGTTGAGTAGGGGATATCTACACACTTGAGGATGAAGGTGCTTGATTGTTCTCTCCTTGAGGTTGAGTGTTCTATAACTTTGGAGGAGGGTTTGTTTCTCTACACTCTTCCATGCAACCTATTATTATGTTCTTTTCAAAACCATTGTAGTCTTTTCTTCAATGGTTTCTACCTCCTTAATACTCCAATCAATGCACATAATTGGTTTAGTTTGAACATGATTGATAAAATTTGGGTCTAAGAAATCGGATTTGTCATCGTCTAAACCTTGGACATCTAAATTCAACCTGAATGTAACTATTTGCCTCAAGGTTAGCCTCATCCAAATTCTTCTACGTACCTCATATTCATCTGCACAATCAACCCAATAGTCTTCTAGATCTAGAATATGATTGAAACCAAGACCTAGTTGTAGATTATCTTGACAAAGTTTTTGTTGTCAAAGGGAAACCTTCTATCATAAAACTACATTGTATACTTAACAAGATCCCTCTCAATATTAAGGGTATTGGACATGGAATTGAAAGAATAATGGCCAAGCGCAATGGGGAATTGTACACCAACCTTCTTGATCTCTAGACATCTTGTATTCACCTTGGTAATCTGCCTATATACTTCTATCAAAACAAACTTATCCTTTTCATAGTTAGGAAGCTTGAATGGAATGCCATCAAAACCTCCAATTCTAATATATGTAAATATTTGAAATTGTATGAAATGTCTTCCATATGTATCAATCAGTTGTATAGCCTTAGGACAGATCCTTAAGCCTATGTCTCCATGAATTTCTCTAACCATTGTCATGGTAAACACACCATTTACCCTTATGAAATGATTATAACTCTTTTCCAATTAAATTTTTTCATAATAATCAAATATTTAGATATCTTGGCCCCAAACCACAATAGGCCTCAAGCCTAACCAAGGTCTTGTGCAAGTGAGTGTAAAAAAACAAGAAGTCTTGTTCAAGAACCCATTAAGCAAGAAGTGAATGATCTTTGAATGCACTTGGTTGTTGATAAGTTGTGCCCAATCCAAATATTACTCATCATGAATGATAATTTACGTGAATAAGTACATCTACTCCTCAAAGTCACGCACTCTCTCACTACCTTTCAATCTATGTAAGAGCACAATTATATTAGAGATCTCATCTATGAAATGGTTCATGTGCAAGTTTTTAGGAAATTGAGATTTGTCTTTCTTTGGTGTAACAAACCATTCATGAGAAATTACATTCCTCTACTGCCCCCTTTTATCTAAAAATATCTAATATGAGAGAGATAATGTCGTGTCCCTTTTCCCAAAAATAACACTTACTAAAAATAACAAGTTTCCACTCTCTAGAAATAGTAAGTCAGGGGTTGCCGAATATATTGAAAAATATTATTTATTTAACATTTATATTGTCCTATTGAAATATTTATCTTTTGGACAAACAAATATTAATTATTTAGTGGTGCCAACACAGGTGGGTCGTGAGTTTTGGGAAAAAACACTTTAACCTCATATAAGTGCCTCAAAAAGTGCATTTTGAGTTGTCAAAAGATGCCTTATAAGTAGTATAATATGAAAGACTAATTTTATAGGTGTTATAATACATTTCATGACTTTGGTAAGTGCCTAAATTTGGGGAGGATTATTTGGACGTGAATCCAATGTTTGGTAGAAGCTTCATGACGAAGGCAACAAATATAAAATATAATTTCTTGCTTTTTGGATTCATTCTTTAATATTTTCCTTCATAGGTATTCTTTTGAGGTTGGGAAAGCAAAGAAGAAAGTATCTTTGAGGCCGGTAAACCAAAGAGATCGAGGCTTGAAGGCAGTGGTTCTAATAGTCCCCAGGAGCAGTTTCACATAGGAATTGCCATTGTGCTCAACGATTGAAGTTTATTTCAATATTTTGTATTTTATTGTAGGTGGAAGTGTGGTATTTGGGGTTTGAATGATTTATTTGTTGCAAATGTTAATGACAGATTTGGATGTGTATCTTTTGATATTTTATCATAATAAACCTTGGTGTGGAGTTCAGAGAGTTTCCTTGCAAGTTGGGTTTGGTTCTAGTATGTGTTTTGGCTTCATATTTGCTCTCTGTTTTGAGCATTGTTATACCAGTTTATACTACTTATAGAAAATGTATGAGACAACAATTTGTATCAGTTTTTAGCACATTTTATATACTTGCTGCCCCAAATTCCATGATCATTTATGAGGGTTTTTGGAATGAAAGTTGTAGCTGTTGGTTGGAGTTGCAAGCATTGTTGGTCAATATAAACATTGGAAAAATGTATGCAAGTTGTGGGTATTGTTCTCTGATGTAAATGGCATAATTTAATATCACAAACATGTTTTATTGCAGCAAGGTATTTTATTTATTAGTAAAATTATTACAAAAATAAAAATTAGATTTTATGTTGCAATTTCATTTTACTCGATTTCATATTTTGGATGTATGAGAAAAATCATTGTTACAGACTTGAAATTAATTTAAAAGGGGATATTTCAGATAAAATTATATTCTTCATATACTTCCCTTTCTAGAATTTTTAAGCAAGAGGCAAAAGTATCTATCTCAATTTTCACCACTAACCATTTGTGACTCGTTCTTACCTCCCATGTCTGAGGATTGTAGTGGTTTATACACTCCAAAAACAAATTAGGACACTAAACCACTACTAGAAATTTTAGTGCTTGTAATAACCCAATTTCAATTAACTGTTGGGTGATGGGCAATTGATTCTCTTTCTCAATTCTCTCCTAGAATTCATTTAAGTTTATATGCCCTAGTTTTGTATCCCCAATTTCAAGCATAGTACTGGATAAACTAGATAAATATTCATAACCCTAATACTTAAAATTCATGCTGAAGGAAAACCCCAAAATGTATGCACAATTCATGGTAGAGAATGACCTGATTCAATTATGTGAGCGATATAAAAATGCACAATTTTCTCTAATACACTAGGACACTATTGAATTATTCTTCAACAAATTGTAGCCTAATAGAGGAGTATTGTACCTTTGAATTATATTCTTAATCTCTAGAAAATCACCAACTTTTCCTTTGCAATTTCACCTTCTCCACCTTGCATAAATTTTTTCTCCAAATGTCTATTAAAATGAGCTCTTTGAGTGGCTTAATTTGCTTATAAATGCCCAAATGGTAGATAGCCATTAATGAAACCCTTTATGATTGGTGTGTGTGAGCTTTCTAATCCCTCATTTCATTCTGTTTTTTTTTGAAATTTGAAAAATAACAGCTAATAAAGCCTTTCAGTGAATTGGTGGGTTTTGATAACCTTGTCAGGAGCTGATAGGGGTTTTGAAACCTTTTCTTTAGAGAAAATTCTTGTTAAGGAATTCTTCGAAATTCTATTCTTCCCAAATGTGAAGGGTTTCAATAATCTTCATGGTTTTGACAATCTTGTTAGAGATTGACAAGTATTTCAAAACCTATGCACAACTCCGAAATATCATCTTTATTGTGTAATCTTCGTCACACTACGCTTTTTAGAAAAGAGAAGAAGTTGAAAATTGCCCATTGTTAGAGAAAATTATGGTTTCGACAACCTCGTCAAAGACCAAAAAAGGTTTCAAAATCTACTTAAAGTTTTTGAAATCACATTGGTTTGATTATAATCTAACTTTATCTTCTCTTGATTGACATTTGCTAAGGTTGAGAGAACCACTTCAGACCCCAACGTAGTTCTAAGAACTTACAAAAGGATCGATTACAAAGGCATGCTTTAGACTTGAATTTAAGATGTTGGGAAAAATCAAGGTTGTGACAACCTAAGCGGGACCCTATACATTTTTGAAAACCAGAGGGAGAAATGATACTTCTAAACAAGGAAAAAATTGCATGGGTGGACATGGTTTTAGGAGATGAAAAAAACCATGATTTATTGGCTCTATATGAGGATCAAGACTGTAAAGGATGTGAAAGAACCCAAACCAACTAATGAGTGACTTGTACTTGGTCTACAGAGTCAATACCCACAAGACAAAAATGGAAAGACAAACCAAGAATTCTTAGAACAACACACATGGAAAAGAACCAAATGAAAGCAAGAAAAAAATCCTTATATAATATTTATAGGGAAACTCATACTGGGACTCACATTTGGTATAACTTGAGATCTTTCACATTGTAAGGAATAGGAAACAAAGTAGCGTCAAGATAAGATAACTTGAAATAATTTGGGCCACACTCCTGAGTTATCTTGAAAGGACATTTCCATAGAGAATAAAATTTCTTGTGTGCACCTTTAGGTTCTCTTCTTCTGTCCCACAACAATACCAAATCTCCAATCATGAATTTTTTAGGGAAATATTTTTTGTCAAAAATATTCTTTACTTTGGCCTAATGCATAGTGATTATGTCAACCATATCTTTTCTTTGTTCCTTATTTTTAGTGAGATACATGATCCTCTTCTCTAGAGAATTCTAAAATTCCCGATCTTCCACAATAGTCTGTAACTTACTACCAGATAATTCTAGAGGTAGATGTAAAAAAATAACTTACCCATACACCAATTCAAACGAAGATATCCCTAGTATTGTCTTTTTCTGTGTGATCTTGTCAGCCCATAGTGCCTCGTACAATTTCTTGTGCCTGTTTTTTCATTCTCATCAACCTGATTTCTCATAATAGTGCCAAGGTTTTCGTTACTAGATTCAACTTTCCCATTACCTTGGGTTAATAATCTACAAAATGGGATAAAGTAATTGCATGTTCATAACAAAGGAGTGATATCTCATTGGATGAGAAACTTGTGATATTTTCGGTCACCAATTTCTGTGGTACACCAAATCTCACCATAATGTTTTCTTTTATGAAATCTTTGAACACTTCTGAAGTTGTATATTTTATTGGAATGGTCTCTACCCACTTAATGAAATAGTCTATGGTGCTAAGAATGTGAGTATGTCATGTAGACACTCAAATAGTCCTAATTGATACTATGCATCTGATTTTGATTAATTAATATCATTTCCTCCTAAAATTATTTGTGCACTAACCAATTAATTAAATAATCTTTATTATTTAGTTAAATTCATCAATTTCTACTATTAATCAAGTAATTAAATTTATTGGATTAATTCACTTCCTGCTCACTAATGTTCACTATATTTAGTTAAATAAATCAAAATATTTAATTAAAACCCTAAAGTCCTCTCATTTGATTAAATAAATTAAATTATTTAAATCAAATGTCATAAATCCTTTAACCCACTTTAGGTGATGAAATTCTGAATTAATTAACTCTAATCTCCTCCTAATCCTCATTACCCATTTCTCTGGCTTTTGACTCAACATTGGTCAACTAAACCCCTAATCAACTAACCAACTTGCACATGAAAATCATTTCTTCTAATTAACTAAATAGCCTATTTTTCTCACAAAGGCATATTCTTTGAGAATATTCCTACAATAACTCCACTTATTTGACTTTCTTGACCAAATATTAGTTCCTCTTACAAGGTCTTTAATAGCCACCTCTCTTACACAAGGCCTTAAATGGCCTCTTACATGCCATCTTGTCCCTCTTACTTTCTCACCCACATTCCTTAAATAGCCTCTTACACCCCTCTTACACAAGCATTTACTCCTCTTACAAATCCCTTCTCCCAAGATGTTCTCACATGTGTGAGCACATATCTCCATGGATTTCATTAGCATCGTGACAAGTATCACGATGCTATTGAATCTCATTTTAGTCCCACATCCACCAGTTTCATCCATTTTTCAACCCTTCACTTCTATAAGTAGAGGCCTTTTCTACTTGAAATGGACCCACAACTTGAAGCATTGTTAGTCTACTCATTTCACTATACAACCACTTTATTTTTCATATCTTAGCTTGGATTTCAATATCTCTTTGCATCAAAGTCATCTTCACATCAAGGGATCAAGAGCTTATTATAAGGGATTGGGAAAGGGCCACTTTCCACATCAAATTTGCACCAATCTCCCTATGGGATGATGGTTTGAGTAGCTTAGAATAAGATTTCATATTCATTTTCTTGTTTCATTGTAGCTTGATAATGTTTTCATCTTATTTGCATGCTTAACAATTTCATGGGGAATGTTTTATTTGGCTTGTTTAAAATGACTAATATTCTTATATTTGTCTATGTTTGACCAAGTTGCAGATTTGTATTCACATGTCCAACACTAGATTGTGGGCTTATAGGTCCTATGAAGTCTAGATCCCATTGTTGAAATGGTTCATCTACCACTACTAGCCTTAGAGGAAGTGCTACTAGTTGTGGTCTTCCAACAAATTATTTATATTTCTCATATTTTGACACCCAGTAAATTGCATCCTTAAATATCCTTAGGTAGTAATGACACTGTTTCAATATTTTAAAAGTATTCATAGAGGAAAATAAGTGTCCTTCACAAGCTTCATTATGGAATGTCTCCAATAATTTCTTATGTTGATTTTTGTCCACACACTTTATGAATGTACCATCTAACCCCCTTTGGTATAACGTATCTTCCAAAATCACATACTTAATTGCTTTCAATTTGAGATTTATTTTCTCCTTTGAGGATAGGTGACTCATACACTCTCCATACATGAGGTAGTAAGCAACAATAGAAAACCATTCATCTTGAAGACTGACGAACAATACTATAGGGAGATCCTTCTCTTCTCATGGTCAATTCTATGTTATCAATATGCACAAACCTTTTCCCATAAATAACTTAGTGGGTTCAATATCTAGATCATACTCTTGCACTTTAGTTATCCACCCCCCTCTCTTGCTATAACCAATATCCTGTTGGGTAAGAAAACTCTTAACTGAAGGGCTAGGCACATAAACCCGAAAATGAGAGTGCAATTTATAAAATTGAAATTGCTTAACTACCTTTACCACTATGAAAGTGTGTTTCTCGATCTAAGAATATTTCAATTCATTTTTCTTAAGGGGGATGCTCATAAAAACAATGGGCATTTGAATACCTTGGTCATTAATTTTCAAGATAATAGCGAACATCGTATACTCAGATGCATAACAATAAATAATAAAATCTTTATTGAAATTTGGATATACTAACACCGGTGATCAAGCAAAGGTCTCCTTAATGTCTTTGAAAGCATGTTTCCTAGATTCATTCCATCTAAAACCATGTTTCTCTTCCATCATATCTACTATGTGTCTTGTAATCTTAGAAAAATTTGTTACAAACTTTCTTGAAAAGTTAACTTGCCCAAAGAAATATTTAACCCATATTCTATTAGAAGGAAAAATCAATTATAAAATAGCTTTAACCCTTTCAAGATCAATCCTAATAAATTCCTTTGACACAATATGCCCCAAAAGTTTTGTTGCAAGTATGAAGAAAGTATGATGAAGGTGTTGTCATTGATGTCAACTGGTTAACTACTTCTCAACTAGTAACAATGTCCTTAATGTCAAAGGGGAAATCAACAAAATTATCTTGTCTTTTCCATTGATGTCAAAGGGGGAGATGAGGATAATGTGAAAAAAAAGAAAAAAAAGGGGAAGAAAAGATCTATCTGAAGAAAGTATCATGTTTATCTTTTGAGGGGGAGAAAGTAAAATCATTAGGAAGAGTGTTCAGAGTTGTGTTATATTTGATGGCTTTTCACATCATGTGTTGCCATAAATGACAAAGAGGGAGATTGTTACAAGTATGAAGAAATTATGATGAAGGTTTTTTCATTGATGTCAACTGGTGAACTAGTTCTAAACTAGTTGCTATTGTCATTGATGTCATGGATAATGGTTATTGGCTGTATATGTCGAGGATATTGATAAAATTGTAATGAATGAAGGTTGCACATATTCAATGGCTGCTCTGGGTTTTGCTTTGGGATTCACTCCTATGTTCGTGTGTTCAGATATGTTGATCATAGTTGTTGGAAGTTTCTATATCTAGGATTTGGGATTTTGGATCGTTGTATAGTGTGAGTTATGTTCACCAGTTGTGAATTGTGATTTTCAGTGTCTCTGGTTAAGGTCTAGGAGAAATGTAGTTGCTCTGGATTTCTTCTTGTTTGAGTCTTATGACTTGTGATTCTCAGGATATGTTGTTGAGGTCATGTTGAAGATAATTTTTTTTATCTATATTGGATCGTGTGAAGGATACATGTGCTTAAATTGTTCTATGTGTTTTACACTGGTTTGGCCAACCTTGTGTTTAGCACTACTTTCGAAGTTTGTGGAAGCATGTATTTGGGTTGCCCTCATTCTAATTCCACCTTAGAATTCTGACCTAATTTGAAATTTGTAAATGCAAATGGTATGTGATTGACTTTGGATACATTTCAAAGTTGAAGATGGTATAAATAAAGGATGAGACAGTGGTGAAAGGCGATGAAAAGAAATAGAGAAATATAGATGTGAAATAGTGTGTATGTGATGCGAGTGTGGTAGATCAGCGCGAAGTCTAATTGCTAAGTTTTCAAAAGCAGTGAGCAGAAGGTGTACTCTATCTTTCAAGCATGTTTACAAGTGTGAGCGAATTGTGGTGGAAATATTTGTTGCGTTGAGACTGTTTTCTCTTTGTAACCAATCTCTTCTATCTTCTTTGTATCTGTGTGGTAGTGAGTCCTCTGAGTGGTTAACCCTTGTTAGACAGTGAATCCTGATCTGGATAGTGAGTCCTATTTTGGTAGTGAGCGTTCTCTGGTAATGAGCCTTTGTATTCACTTTTGATATTCCTTATATTGTGAGCTAATCCTCATCGTGGTTTTTCCCTTATTAGGTTTTCCACGTAAAACTAGTGTTGCTGTGTGTGTATGGCTTTACTTCTTTTAGTTTCTACATTTGCATTCAATGATTAATCATACTAGTAGGATAAAGGAAAATAATTGATTTGATCTCTGGTAAAAGTATTTAAAGGTTAAATTGGATACAAATGATTCACCCCCCTTCTCAGTTGTCTTTTTCAACAAGTTTCCCTTCAGTAACATAAAAAACTAACATTTTGGGATTCAAGGAAATACCATATTCCTTGCATATCTACATAACCCTTTCCAAATATCTAAAGTGATTCTCCCTTTTCTTAGAAAAAAACATTTAAATCATCCAAGTAAATAATAATATTATTTTTGAGATCACCAAAATAAAGATCCTTAGCTCTTTGGAAAGTAGCATTGGAATTAATCAAACCAAAATGCATACAGTTATAAGAAAAGACTCCCCATGGGGTGGTGAAAGAAATTTTATGTTGATCTTCTTCTACAACACTGATAGATGGTTGTATCCTAAAAAGCCATCAAACATAGACATCATTTTTGATTATGCCACTATTTGAATAACATGATCTATCATAAGTAGTAGATAATTATCTTTTAAACATGCCTGATTCAAATTCTGAAATCAACACAGATTCTAATCTCACCATTCTTCTTTTGGACTGGGACTATGTTAGTAATCCAAGTTGAGTGATGAATAGGATATATTATTCTAGCTTTCAAAATTTTATCTATCTCTTTGAAGATTGTGTCAACCACTTTAGGATTATACATCCTTTGCTTCTTCCTAAAGGGAGCCATACCTTTTTTAAATGGTATATGGTGTTGGAGCTTCCCATCCATGAAATTCTTCAAATCATCATATCACCATGTGACAACTTCTTTATATTTGACCGATAGTGCAATTAGTTTCTCTTTTTCTTTAGGTGTGCAATACTTTCCAATATAAACCAATTTTGGGGAATCAATACTTTCAATATTTACCACTTCATATTCCCTTGAGCTATTGACATATTCACTAATTCTTCTTTTTACTACTCTATCATGGTGATCAAATAATTCTTCCAAAGACATCATACCTTTGGGGATTTTATTTCCCTTTAACTGAATAATTCCTTCTTCCATATCATGTACATCATCTAGATAGAACTCCTTACATTCATTGATACTACCTTCAAAGGAGGGGGAAAACATCTCTGTGCTCTCTAGGAAAGCTTGAATTTGTTTATCATTTTCAAACACCTACTAATGATTGACATTATCAGGTACACTTGGTCTATAAACCATTTCAATCCTATAGGAATCTGTCTTGAAATCTGGATGAGATAATAACAAAGAAGTAGATACAACCAATGAATCAGCTTTGGAGTTCAATTCCCTAAGTATTGTCTCAATTGAGAATGTGCCAAAATGTTCAATGAAATCCCACACTTTATACTAATAATGTTTTAGCCTTTCATTCTTGACTATAATTTTATGCAATTGCTTGATTATTAATTCAACATCTCCCAAAGCCCGTAACATCTTGATCCCTTTTTTTCCACTAATAATCCTAACAATAAAGCTTCATACTCTGCAGTGTTGTTGGTATTACCAAATTCCAATTTGGATGAAAAAGGAAAAGCTTCGTTAGTAGGGGAAATTAGGACCACACCTACACCTAATCCTAAGTTGAAACAACTTTCATCAAACTTTAAGGTCTAAAGTTCAAAAGCTATATCTGTACCAATAAGTTTTGTATCTTTGTCTGGTTCCTAAAAGAGCATATAATTCCTAAATTATGTTTCTTCAAATAGGATTTGTGACCTTGTATCTTTTGAATTTAACACCCTAAATTTAGCTTTTGGCTCTAGGTTCGAAAACAACTTCTTATTTCCCACAAGAATTGAGGCATGAGACTAGTCCATTTGAATTTCTCCTCCTAAGTGCTTACAAAAGCTTCTACTCAAAATCATATCATAACTAGTAGGGATAAATTAGCTACTAGGATTTTTAATTTGAGTCTTTTACCAGGATGTGCTGCAAAAGAAACCTGGGAATCCTTTATTTGTCCAACTAAAGGAGCTTGCTTGGATTCCATAGAATAACATTTCCAAATTTTTTTTGTTAAGGATAATCCCAAAGCTTGAGCCACTTTTGTAGGCATAACATTTTCAAAAGTGCTCAAGTCAATAATGTAATTGCTTAACCTATATAAATTGATGAAAAAAGACACATAAAAATGATTATATTTTCCTTCAGGATTATTAGATATGAGACCTTTTTTTCCTAAGGATAATATGGATGAAGGATCTTCAACATTAATCATCTGATCATCTAAATCCAAATGATTTTCAGAGCTCCCAGACTTCACATACTTTACTAGCCTATCCAATTATTTGGGGTTCATTTTTAGATACTTTTCCTGTGAAATTTGTATTTTTGAATTCTTATAGAAATATACTATATCTAAAGAATTAGTAGATTTTAACTAATGAGGAATCAATAATTTTGTGAATATTTTGGAAAATTTTCTAATTTCCTTGAGAGGAAGTACCATTTTTAGATAAAGCATTCGATTTGGTTAATAGAAACTTAGGAGTATTTTGTGTACCTTTATGTTTTGCATTTTTTTTGCTTCGAGTTAATGTGGCACATGAAGAATCATCTAGAGTAGTGTAAATATCACCACCTCTCTTGGAATAAGACTCATATTCAAGAAACCCAATGGTAGAGTCGCCACACTGATTTGAAACATCCTCTTCATCAATGATTTCCTCAGTAACTTCATTGTTGTCATCTGCATAAATCTATTCATCTCTAGGTAACCTACTCTGTCATGATTGGTAGTCAAATGGAAAGTATACATATTTTTCTTTCCTCACTTGAAGGTGCTTCTATTTCCAACCTTTGTTGAGTGGGAGGGAGAGGTAGAGTTTTTTATTTACTTGTAAGTTTCCTTTTCTTGATATATCTTGATATGGTTGGGAAATTTTAAGCATTTGTATTTTTAGGGCAATTATAACATTAGCTAATCTCTGAATCACGAGATCAGATGAAGTAGAGGCGTGAGAATTACTTGAATGCAATTCTCTTTTTCATTTGACTATTGTAATAAAATCATCTGCTAACTCAATTTCTAGAGTTTAAGTTGCATCCAAATTAGATACCCTTGCTTTTCTCAGATGAAAACTAATATCTGCTAGCTGTGCATTGATGAATTTTTTTTATGATTCTTTGGTGTGGGTCTTATTGTATTATCAATTTTATTCACCAGTTTATCAAACTTAGCAACAAACTCCCTCATAGGTTCATGAACCTCTTTCTTGAGCTAAGTCAATTGTGCAAGCAACATATGTTCATCTTCTACACTTTTAAGTCTATTCTCAAACTAAGTTCTCATGGCATCTCATGAATTAATTGAAGCATTAGGGAGGTGATGGAACCACTTTGCAACATCATCAGTGACTCCAAAATTTGTGTTGTACCCCAAGCATTCTAAGAGAAGACAATACAATGCAGAGAGGTGGATGGGATAATAATAAAAAAAGGATACATGAGGGACGAGTCGTAACTGTTGGTAGGGGGAAGGCAAGTGCCTAACACAATCGATCCATCGAGGAATTTTCTTATGTACAACATTAACAGCATGACTTTTTGATGTGAATTCACTCCGATTTTTGTAAGCCCATGTATCGATCTCTTCGTCCCACAAACCTAATTTCTCGTCTACATGGGCCAAAGTTGGATTCTGAATTGTAATGGGATGCAAAAATCAGTCACCACCCCAGAGTCATGCCTTTAGAGCATCTACTATCATAACATCATAGAAAATTCAAACTAATCGCCTTACTGTAGCAATCTCGATCCCTCCTATCCAGGAGCAATCCAAACATTATCGACTGCAACTAAGCAAATTTTTGTTGTGATTGATCACATCAATGAAGCATATCCTACCACCTACCCGAGAAAATCTTAGTCAATCAAACTAATCACATGCCACATCTTGTACACATGTCCAAGACCAATAACCATGCTAGCCATTCATCACACTCCCATTGAAATGAATTGCACCTAACCATCCCAATATGAATCCCACCTATCCAGTAACACATTCTTCACTCGACAGTGATCCTAAGTGAATCGTACACCATTCATGAAAGAGGAACACCATCACTAATCCTATTTCCCCCCACCTGAGGCAAATAGGATAATGGGGTTGGTGGCCGAGCCCAGACATGCAATGAAGAAGTCATTAATGTGTTCAATTGAAACTTTGCCATCCCCTTTAAATTTTGGAATATTTTTTCAGGAACCTTAAGGAAACTCATGTAACTAAACACCAAGCGAAAAAGGTCCTATGGCTGCCCCCATGGAATAGGTAACTGATGAGCCATATTTTGAGTAAAATTAACAACTAGGGGAACTACAATACCGTGTAAGATAAGAGCTTGATAGGTGGGAGAACAGTGTGTTGTCTCATTGGTGAAGACAACCTACTTTTGGATATAACTCTCCTATTTGGACATGCATGCATAGAAAAATTATCTTCTTGCAGGGCCTCAAAAAATGGATCAATAATACCTCTTCTTTGTTCACCTCTAGTATATCTTATGGAATCTAGTGTAACTGAAAAGGTTCAAGACTTCATCTTCTAATGTGAGCCCTTGGGATGAAAATGATCCTATCAATGACTTGTGGTTGTTACCTAGATCCAAGCCTTTTGATTTCTTCAACTAGTTCTTCTTCTTCCTCCAATACTCGATTAACTCTATAATACTCTTCTGCACTCCTTCGAACTCTCCAAGATAAAGTATTTAATTGTGATAACATGTCTTCCTGCTCAACTTGTATCCAATTCAGATTTAGTTGGAGTATGTAAAAGAAATCATTGTGAGGTAAAGCCATGATTATTCATGAAAGAACCAAACAAGAATATATATGAATGAGGAAAATTTAAAATTATCTTTATTCGTTCCCAGTAGGGTCACCAAAAATTTGTTGGTTAATGGATTTGCATCTTTAAAACTATGATATACATTTAAATATTTTGCCCAAATGAGATGCAACAAATTATCAATAGTTGAGTTAACTGCCTCAATGTGATACAATCACTCTCTGAATTTTATAAGGTACAACTCCCTCTTTAGATTTTTAATAACTTTTAGAAATGTGAATCTAAAATATTATGTGCTTTTCACCAGAAAGTAGGAAATGCATGAATATTCAATACTCAAAGGATTTTAATCATCACATGTAATTAATGAATATAAGAAAAAATATAAACCACTGACACATTGACCAACATAACATCCCATATAAGTGAATTGAAATAATCAACTTGAAATAATATCAGAATTGGAATTAATCAAATAGATGAACATGTTACTCATTCACATAGAAATGACATAACACAAGGAATCAATTGAATGCATAGATTGCAATTAAATTCCCATTTCATACAAAATGATGTTTATCACACACACACAAACATAAAAATTCTTATTTCTATATATGTTATTCCAAAATTGTAGTGTTGTTAAGAGAGTTTCATGTTATGATTAATTGCATATATATCAAGTGGGTATAACCACTTCTTTAAAATAATTTCCCAAAAATAAAGAAAGTCTTTAACTTCATAACATAAAGTTTGTAAACATAATAAAACAAATAAACTCATTGTTGAGTTAGAGCCTCACTGGTTACTCCTTTGGATGACTAGGAAGTAGATGTGGAATTCTTGGATTGATATGCATAGTAAGCTTTAACAACAGGTGGTATATCTTTGTGCTAAGAAATAATAATGTTTTAGCTCTGATTTTCTAAAGAGCCTTGTTGGCTTTTCTCACTGTGAGTTTTAGCACGTAAGTAGTGGAAATTCCACCAAACTAGAACAAATCCAAATCGATACCACTAAGAATTTTTAGAATCTCTGCATTGAATTGTTGTTTATCACAGATGCTATCAATCATACCTTTGAAGCTCCCCTTCAATGTTTCCTCATCCTGATCCTGATCCTCATACTCATCCTCCAAGATGGCTTCTCTCCTAATATGGAAACCGATACCCAGGAGTTTTTTCTGAATTTCATCCCTTATTGTGTTTCATTCATTTAATACTTGCCATGTTCTAATATTATTTGTTTGAAAATGAAGAGCTTCCACTCTATACTCCTTTTCCACATGATACATCTATTATCTACAACACGTTTGGGAGGATATTTTCACAAACTAGTTTGTTTAGACCCAATTCCATCATCCCTTGAAATCACCATCATTTGTTGTCCAAATGGCTTCTTCATGTTTAGCTGAGGTGCCATCTTTCTCAGTTTCAACCTTCATGACATCCATATATTTCCATAATTTTCTCATATCAACAATAAATTTATTTCCTTTGTTTAAAATGTTAGAAACCCACTGCTCTATAGCTTTCCCAAAAACCTTATAACTTTGCATTTTACTTACCACTTGCTTCCCCATAGAAGATGTTGGGTCAAAAGTAACCTTAGCCTGAGTGGTTGGTTGTGGAGTTATATCAAGAAAAAATTTAAGCAATGAGTCAAAAGCTTTACCTAGTTTCAATTCATCCTTGCTCTTCTTATCCTTGGTTGCTCTTTCCACTAACCTTGTTGCTATCACCTAGAAATTATGTACATCACCATCCCTTGTAAAAGGTATTAGGTTTAACTTAGTGATATTGAAATCACTAATAGTAGCTTGAATTTCCTCCTTCTACACAAAGGGATGAGGCACTTCCACATACATATTTCTAGTGCTATCATCCTCAAGCAATCTGGATATGGTTTTTAACTATTTTCCTCTTCTTTGGCATGATTTGTTCAAGCCATGAAGCAAAAGTAGGTGTAACTGCTGACCTGGAACTAGGGGAATTGAATTGCAAAACTCTCCTTAAAGGAGGGGTACCAAAAGGCCTATATTTAGGAGAAGGGGGAGTAGGGCCTACCCTAGGAGAAGTTGGTGTTTCTCTAGGAGGAGAATAATTGGGGGAAGAGGGAGCACTTGTTTGGGAAGGACAAGTAGGGACATTGATTGCCTCTTCTTTGACTACTTGTTTTTCCTTATCTTGTTGTGGTGGCTCAAGAGTATCTTCTCCACATGTCTTCTCTGGTAGACTCTTCTCCTGGGGTTCACCATCACCATCACCATGTCCTTCTAATGACATCTATTGAGTAGGGGATGTCTACACACCTAAGGATGAAGGTGCTTGGATGCTCTCTCCTTGAGGCTGAGTGTTTTGTGACTTTCGAGGAGGGGTCTATTTCTCTACACTCTTCCATGCCACCCATTCTTGTGTTCTTTTCAACACCACTATAGTCTTTGCTTCAATGGTTTCTACCTCCTTAATAATCCAATCAATGGGAACAATTGGTTGAGTTTGAACATGATTAATAAAAATTGGGTATAATAAATTAGAGTCATCATCCTCTAAACCTTGGACATCGCAATTCAACCTGAATGTAACTATTTTCCTCAAGGTTATCCTCATACAATTTCTTCTATGTACCTCATATTCAGTTGCATAGTCATCTCAACAGTTTTCTAAATCCCAAATACGATTGAAACTAAGACTTGACTACAAATTATCTTTGACATTTTTTTTGCTGTCAAAGGGAAATATTCTATCATAGAATTGCATTGTATACTTAATAAGATCCCTCTCAATGTTGAGGGCATCAGACATGGAATTGCAAGAATAGTGGCCAAGCCCAATTGAGAATTGCGCACCAACCTTCTTTCTCTCCTGACATCTTTTATTCACCTCAGTAATTTTCCAACATACTTCTATCAAAACAAAATTATCCTTTGAATATTTAGGAAGCTTGAATGAAATGCCATCAAAACCTCCAATTTTAATATATGTAAATATCTTAAATTGTATGAAATGGCTTCCATATGTATTAATAAGTTGTATAGCCTTAGGAGAGCTTCTCAAGCCTATGTCTCCCTGAATTTATCTAACCATTCTCATGGTAAATGCATTGATTACCCTTCTCAAATGATTATACTCTTCTCTAATTGTAATTTTTCATAATAATCAAAGATTTGGAAATCTTGGCCCTGAACCACAATAGTCTGTAGGCCTAGCCAAGGTCTTGTACAAGTGACAACATAAAACAAATACGAAGACATATAGAAGAACCTGCTAAGCAAGAAGTGAATGATCATTGTATGCACTTGGTTGCTGATAAGTTGTTCCCAATCCAAATATTGCTCACTATGAATGATAATTTGCACAAAGAAGTACATCCACTCCTCAAAATCATGCACTCTCTCACTACCTTTCAATCTATGTAAGAGCACAATTATATCAAAGATCTCATCCACAATATGGTTCCTATGCAAGTTTTTAGGCAATTGAGATTTTCCTATCTTTGGTGTAGAAAACCATTCACGAGAAATTACATTCTATACCATGTCATGCCCATTATTTTTACACATGAACATGCAACAAAACAATTTTGTTGTTGTTGAATATACAAGTAAAATACCCATAATTTTTTTATACATTAATTAAGTTAATTATCTCCCAAAGTGTTTAAGGTGTAATAATAACACATACTCTATTTTGATTTTCACATATGTATTATTATTCATCTTTGATGGTTGGATGTATGTTAATAGTCTTGCCACTAAGATTGATTTTGTTTGAGCATTTTAGTTTCTTACCATATTAAATCTAATATTAGGGATAGTACCAATTATGAATCCCATTAATGTTTCCACTACGAGTACTCAACTATATAGCATGGCATCTCAAACCTCTTGATTTCCTATCTTACCCCACTAGTTAGGATATCATTGAACACCTTGAAAAAAGTCACATTTAACTTTTCATTCAAATACCTAAGGCACGAGGAGGAGGTTTAATTGAAGTTTAGATTACATGTTAATTTTTTTCCATTCTAGTCCCTCAAGGGGGTAGCCCGTTGAGGTGATGGCCCTCAACCCTCTAATCTTTTCAGATATGCATATTCAATTTAAGAGAAATATACCATATCTCCATGTATAGATTTTCTTTTTGATAGTGATCACTCAATTTGTTAAATTAATATTTGCATAGACAATTATTTGAACACTTGTTTTGTGACTTCAAATTTCATCTCCATTTGTCATGATAATAACATGTTACGATCGATTGTCATACTTACAAGGAATCTTCCAAAAATTCATATTGACATTGTTTGAACAATAATTTAAACCTCAAGGGATATTTATTTTATGATTAATGGGACTCTCATTAATTAGTCCACTAGACTACATAAATAGATTGATATTAATTAATCATCTTTTAGACATAACAAGGGAGTATTAGTATTTAAAAATGCATTGAACCTTAGCAATGGTACTATCGCCATCCAATCACCTAATTAATAATAATAATAATACCCAATTAAATATTAGTGATGTCATTGTTCTAGTAAGGTTAATATCCATTTGTTAGTCCATAGATTGTTATTAAGAATATATCATCCACTCATTGTTTACTTTGATCAATCCTTATCAAAATAAAATAAAATAAATGATAACACATTTTTGTTACTATCTACCATTTAGCTATTAATAATATTATTAGTTTTGACTATGAGGATTTAAAAAAAATCATGTTAGGCATTGCTACGCGTGGGCGAGATAGGGATTGTCTGCCCTAGCTTGACCACCTGTTGTTTGTAGATCTTGGTGTTTGTGCTCGTGGGGGGGAGTGTGAAGGGGTGTGTGGGCTACGACCAGGGGGTCACATTTTACCTTCTTATTCTTGCTTTCTGTTCACGGTTTTCCTATAACTTTTGCTTTTGCTTGCTACTCATCTAACTTTGGAGGCGGGGGTGTTTTGTGTGTATGCAAGGGGTGTTGGTTCGATTTCTAGATAACTTTTTTTGCCAAATTATGTTATTATCATTGTTTCTCGTCTGGTATTTTTCTTGGTTGCATGCCTGTTGCACTTCGTGCATGTGCGCTGGCTGGTGCGGGTTGAAGGTGTTGGGGTTTATTCCATGCATGGGGCCTTGCATGTTTCAGGGGCGGGATTTCTTACCTTTTCGACATATTTTCCTTTATTGCTATGTGGTCTTTGATACCAATCTGTGTTTAGTTGCTCAAGCTCCATGTGTGGTGGTTTCTGCCCTTAGGGGCCTTGTCTTTTTTATTTTTTTAGCAGGTAGCTTTGGTTGGCGAGGGTCCATTACGAAACGGTGGTTTTTGGTTGCACAAGGTGAATGGGTGCTTGGAAAGGGCACATGTTCGGCTAGGATTGAAAATACAACTTGAATCTATGGATGAAGATATTGAATATTACAGTAACCATGTGCTTATTTGCAAGTTTATGGGGATGTGGTTATCACTTCCTTTTTTTGGATTCTTAGGTGCACAAGACTTGGAACTCAGAAGGTGATTTTCACATAATATTGGTAGCTAACAATTTCTTCATGGTGGATTTTTCTTGCGTTGTTGATAGAAATCAAGTTTTTGAAGGTGGGTCCTCCTACAATCAGGTGGGCCTCTTTATCAATCCTTGGCATGTGGGTTTTAATTCTGTTGAGGAGTTATCTTCAAGGGTTCTAGTTTGCGTATGCCTCCCTCATTTTCCTTTAGAATGTTGGTGAAACAATATTTTGCAAATGATCACTCTCATGCTCGGGAAGCCCATTGATGCCTTCAAAACATACACTGACTAAAAGGGATTTTTCCTTTGCTCGTGTGTGCATGGAAATAGAATTGAACAAGCCATTTCAAAATTCAATTGACATGAGTATTGGATCAATATCTTGGACCCAATAGTTGGATTATGAGGCTTTGCCTTCCAATGTTGTCTATGTCATAAATATGGTCACCTTCAGTGGAAGTTTTCCAAATTTGTTAAGACTATAGGTATGAGTAATGCTTCTTCTCAAACTACTCAGAAGTTGGACAATGGTAAATATCCCATGTAGGCGATGGTGGCAGACAAGGATGATTTTGTTTTGGTCAAACCCCATAATAGAAATAGAGGTGAAAAGAGGACGCTCAAAGATAGTCAAGAAGAGGAAACATTTAATGGGTTTGATTCCCTAGATGACTTGATTCAAGAGGAAGGTGATTCTTTTGAAATGAAAGTAGTGGATGGATCTATAAATGAGAAGCACCTTGAAAACTAGTCAATGTGTTTTGGCAACTTGGCTCTGAATGAGGGACCTTCAATTCAGATGGATAAGGATTTATCTCCCTTTGACTCTGGGCTTGGCTAGATCAGCATGGTGCCAAAAATTGCTATGGGGTATATGAGATTATTGTTGTTGGGATTGTAATTGAGAAAGGTGTTGTTGAGGTTGGTAAAGGCATAGCTTGATCTCCTGCTTTGGGTTTCCAACATAAACAACTTTAAAATGGTAATCTCGAGAAGGCTCTTAAACCAAGAAGGAAGAAGGATCAAGAAAAAGTGAAGTTAACTGAGGATACGTTAGTGGAATTTGGTTTGGTGAGGACTATTGATTCTCACTTCTCTCAACCTCAACAATGAATGTGGTATCATGGAATGTGAGGGGTATGAATAACATCCCTAGATAAAAGGCTATTCAAGATTTAATCTGTGCTCACTCTCCTGATTTGGTTTTCCTCCAGGAGATGAAGTTGTCTATTGATTGTATGTTGAACTTGGCCCCTAAGATCTAGGGTAGAGGGATGAGCCAGTGTGTGGGGGCGTAGGGTAGTTTTGGGGGTCTTGCTTGTCTTTCGGATCCACACATAATTATTCCTATTTGGTGGTTCTCCTTCAAGTTCTCTATCTTGTTTTAGTCTGGAGTTGGGTGAGAGAATCCTTTTCTTTAACATTTATGCTCCTTCAAATTTTCTTGGTAAGATGAATTTGTGGTCACAGGTTAGATGCCTACGTTCTTTGGAGCCTTTTCTTCCTTGGATTCAAGCGACTTCAATGGTATTGTCTCTTTGGAGGAGAAAAAGGGTGGTACTACCCCTCTTGACACCTCTTCAGACCTCTTTAGGAACAATGTGGATTTCTTGAATCTAGTTGACATCAAACCTGGGAATGGGTTGTTTACCTAGAACAATAAGAGGATTGGAGATGCAACCATATCTAAAAGGTTGGACAGGTTTATGGTGTCCAATTTTTGGGTTGGTGATAGATGGGTACTAGTTTAGAGATATTGGATTGGAGGGGTTTTGACCACTGGCCAATTAAATTCTCTACTTGCTTGTCTAGAGGCTCTAAAAAGTAGTCATTTAGATTTCAACTCACGTGGCTTTGGGATGTGTCTCTTCATGATCTTGTTTTGGGTTGGTGGAGTGCTAGGAAGCTAGCCTTCAACAGTACTTCTATGTATTCCTTTGTCAAGAGGATCCAAATTTTCAAGTATATGTTAAAATGCTGGAATATAATCCACTTTGACAATGTGTTTTAGGTTAAAAGGGTTGCTTAAGAACACCTGGAGTTTTTTACTTGATAGATCTAGGATTAGAGTCTCATTGAGGAGTTGAGTAGGTTAGAAGCTTTGGCTATTAAGGATGTGGAGAAATGGGAGCTTCACGGAGAAATATTTTATAAAAAAAAGTCTCACATTGAGTGGCTTCAAGAAGGTGACATGAATACTTTTTCTTCCACAATTTGATCAAGGATAAGAGGTAGGGAAATATTATTTCTTCTCTCAAGTCACAGGAGGGGGATCTTTATTCTTCTACAAATATTTCAAAAAGGTAGTTAGGTTTTACTTTGCATTGTTTTTTGACAACTCTCCACCTGCTCAAGTGGAGGAGGCTTCAATCCTTGCTTCCATCCCTTCTTTAGCGATGAATGAAATGAATGAATCTCTTCTCAAGAAGATATCCTTGGAAGAGTTAGAGGCTATAGTGTTTCAAATGAAGAAAGGAAAAGCTCCTAGTCTCGATGGATTTTCAATTGAGTTCTTTTAGGTGTTTTGGGAGGTTATTAAGATTGATTTGCTCGAGGTTTCATAGGAGTCTCAAAGGAACAAGAAAATGATAAAGGCTATGAATGCCACTTTCTTGGCTCTTATCCCTAAGCAAGAGGGTGCCAACTCTTTGGATCTCTTTAGAACAATTTCCCTGTGCAATGTGGGGTACAAAATTATCGTTAAGTTGATTGCTAAATACCTACAACCATGGTTGGGTAGGTTTATTTTTGAGGAGCAGAGTGGATTTGTGGTTGGTAGGAAGATTCTTGATGGAGTGGTTATTGTGGTTGAGACTACGCATTCTATGGATTCTTCTAGAGAGAAGGTTATGTTTATTAAGTTGGAAATGGCCAAAGCCTATGACCAAGTCAAATGGGTTTTTTTATCCAAGATTTTTGAGAGATTTAGGATTTTGTAGTACCTAGATTGATTGGGTCATGAGCTGTGTCACTTCCTCAAATATTTTTGGGGCCTTCAGAGGCCTACAACAAGGGGATCCTTTATCTCCATATTTATTCATCTTGATGGTAGAGGGGCTTGGAAGATTTATGAGATCATGAGTGGAGCTCAAGCTTATTTAGGGTTGGTGGTGGGGCAATAATATTCCCTACCAATCTCACCTACAATTTGTGGATGACACGACATTGACAGGCTTGGCTAGAGTAGATGAAGTAGTCAATTTGAGGAGGGGCAATAATATTATCTGTGTTAGTCAATGGGGAGCCTTCAAATATTTTTGGGGCCTTCAGAGGCCTACAACAAGGGGATCCTTTATCTCCATATTTATTCATCTTGATGGCAGAGGGGCTTGGAAGATTTATGAGATCATGAGTGGAGCTCAAGCTTATTCAGGGTTGGTGGTGGGGCAATAATATTCCCTGCCAATCTCACCTACAATTTGTGGATGACACGACATTGACAGGCTTGGCTAGAGTGGATGAAGTAGTCAATTTGAGGAGGGCCTTGGATTTCTATTTGGTTGCTTTGGGTTAGAGAATCAATGAGGGTAAATCCTCCATTTACTTCTTTAACACTTCTAAGCTCATTTAACAAAGAATTGCTAGGATTCTCAGGTTCTAGATTGGCTTCTTGCCTTTTGTTTATCTTGGTATTCCTATAGTAGTGCACACACTTCCTAGCTCATTTTGGTAGGATGTTATTGAGAAATTATGTAAAAAATCTAGTCATTGGACTTGTAGGTGGCTCTCTATGGTTGGAAGAGTTACTTTTTTGAAGTATGTGGTCCAGGCTCTCCCATTGTGTAGGTGCTTTGTGTTATCTGCCCTTGCAAGCTTTGTTAATGACTTTGAGCACCTTTGTCACTTGTTTCTTTGGTATGGTAATCTTCTCACAAGAAGTGGATCCTAGTTAAGTGGGATGATGTGTGCCGACCGAAACAGGAGGGTGGTCTTGGTTTGCAGTGGGCTAATTTGAATGGGAAAGCTTTGGTGGCTAAACTCTATTGACATTAGTGTACTCAACAACAATAGACTTCGGCTATGATCCTCACCTCAAAATACCTTGGGGGAATGGAGTGTGTGGATGTGCCTAGATTAAATATTTTAGGTAAGGGTTCTATGGTTTGGAGTACTTTGAAAAGGGGAGCTAAATTGGTTAAGGGTTTTTTTGAATTTGCAACTAAGGCTTAAAGGCTCTTTTTTGGTATGATTCTTGGGACGATAATCCTCCTATTTTTTCTACTCATCCTCACCTGTAGGAGTTAAGTAGGATCTTCTTGGAGGCTGGTTGGAGTCATGTGGTGGAATTCAACACCCCTCAGATTCTTATGTATGCTATGGTGTATCAGTGGAAGGACCTGTAGGAGTAGCCTCTTGGAGGCTTGTTGGAGGATCCTCAGGGGCTTGCTGGAATTCCTGTTGGTAGAGTTTGCAATTCTCTTTTGGAAAGGGATGTTTTGGCCTGGGATCATGATAAGAAAGACAATTTTTTTGTTGCCTCTATATATTAGGTGCTAGATAAACAAAGTTTTAGGGGAGGAGGGGTCACTTGGTGGAAGCAAATCTAGAATAAATTCTCTTGGACCAAGTGTAACTTCTTCTCTTGGCTTGTGATGTATGGTAGATGCCTGACCCGGGAGAATATTCAAAAGCATGGTTTACAAGGCTCATCTATGTGTGTGTTGTGCTCTAATTGTGAGGAGAATATATCTCATCTTTTTTTTAGTGCTCTTGTTAAGGAGATTTGGCATTCTTGGTGTTGCTTGGAATAAACCTTGCATGCATGCTTCTTCTTTGGATAATTCCTAGACTAGATTATGGAAGTCTCTTGTTAAAACTTCTTTCCTTCAAATTTCTTGGTCAATTAGTCCTAACATGGTTATATGGCATATATGGATGGAGCGTAATCACAAGATCCTTTTGGACAAGAAGCTTCAAGTTTAAAAGGTTTGGTTGAGAATTTTGGGGGCTATTCAAGAGAATTTGGTGGCCAATTGTGACCTGTCTATCCCTATTGATCATGGTGGAATAGGGGTAGTTAGGAGTTTGGGGCTTTCTATTGGTGAAAAGGGTGGACCCAGACCTAGTTTGGGTTGGAGTGCTAGAGGGAAGGTTTTGAGGGATGGGTATTAGAATCCTCCTCTTGGGGTGTTGAATATTAACACTAATGGTTTTTCTAGAGGTAATCCTAGTCATGTTGGGGTGGGGGGCATTGGTAGAGATAGTTATGGAGTTGTTGAGTACTTCTTCTCAGAATATAGAGACCAACACTCCAAAATTTTTATGGAGGCTTTGACTATTCTCCTGGCTTTGAAAAGGGCCTGTGCCCTTGGGTGGAGAAGGATAATTAGTGAATCTAATTCTCAGGTGGTGATTAACTTACTTAATAATTGACAATTGGAGAAGGTGAATTGGTAGTTAGCTCGGGTGGTTTGACAAGTCATCTTTTTAGGTGAGGTGTTGGATTCTATTACCTTTTTCCATATCCCATGGGAGTGGATTAAGGTGGCTGATGGCTTGGATAAATGGGCCTTTGAGGGGAGGAAAGATTGGAAAGTGGAGGACTGGGGTGGCCTTTTTGAAAATCTGTCTCAAGAATTGGAGGAGTTGGTGACAAACGATATGAGATGTTTCTTGGGTATTATTTGATGGCTCTTTTGTTGGCTTTGGATCCTGGATGGGCCAATTCTTTTTTCTAGCTTTGTATTGCTTTTTTTATTCAATAAAGTTTCTACCCTTTTTTATTAAAAAAATTATTAGTTTTCACCCAAATATATATTTACAAATATAAAATTATTATTATTGATTCCAACAATAATTAAGTCTTAATTATGGTAATATTATTGTTAAAACAACACTTTTATACTATTTGAAATACTATACTTTAGGTCACACCATTAATTAACTTTATTTAAAAATAATAACTTTACTCAATCCCATTGGATAAATTAAGTTAAATAAATTTCATACCATATTTTTCCCTTTCTAATGGACGAGGATTAAATTAACTTGGAATAATTCCAAATTTTAAAAATTGTATGGAGAAATAAAAGTTCAAATGTACAAGTCCTCTAAAGTAGCTTTAAGCTGTCACTCAATTGAGGGTCCCTAACTATATTTTCCCCCACCATGGTCAAATTTGAAAGTTTAAGTGAAATTAATTAATGTAATGGAAAATTAGTGGATAATGGATTGCACATCAAATCTCGTCCTTTGGATTGTTTAAATCTCAACCCTTGGATCTTAGGGAAACTTCATGTTTCCCTAAATCATATGGATAATTTCTTAACCCCTCTTTTCATTTTCACTCATTTGATTTTTGTAGGTTTGGAAGAAGCTCTAATGGTGTTTGAAATCTCTTGGCTCTCCATTTGTATATGTAGGTTTTGAAGATAAAAGAGTTAATTATTTATTTGCTTATATTATTTCTTCATCTTGTTTATTTATTTCTCCATAGATTTATTCCTTTGTTCTCTACAATTTCCCTTTTTTTATTTACAATCAAATTTGTGTGTATATATAATAGATACTTATACATTTTTGGGTGTCTTCAAGAATGGAGCAACACAAATCTTTAAGGGTTGTTCATTTTGGTTGTTTTGATTTTTATAGCGCCAATTTTTTATTTTTTTTGTGGGGTCTCAAGCCCCCTGTTGGTCTCCTCTAATGGTTTAATAACTAATCCCTTAGAGCTGTAACTTAGAGATTGGATATCTACACTAAGTAGCTATTTCACTCATCATGAAGGTGCATTTAATTGTCAACCCAGGGACGTAAACTTGAAATGGGTCAACATTGTATGTGCACTAGGAATTCATTTCAATCATCCAAAAACTAGGAAATAAACAATGTTGGAAATGAAATGCTGAAAGGAAATCAACTTAAACACTAAACATAAATTAACATTTACATTAAGAATTAACAACTAGATTGAAGATAAATGATAGAAATGTAAATTCTAGCAAACAGACAAGAAACTACTCTGTCTGCCTTAGTTGCAGGAACAGTTACAAAACAAGATTTCAGTGGCTGCAGGAATAGACAATTGCTAAAACTGAAACTAACTACTGAACGAAAAATAACTTTTAAACTAATAGATGGAATTCTCACCAAGTGGGCCCCCTTGGGTGAGTCTCCCTTACACAACTCAAATGCAACAAATCAAAATGTCATATTATTTCTTGAAAGCATAAGTACAACATCTCAACAATATAACTATATTACTAAACTGGAAAATGCAAGTATAAACGTAGAATGTCTAACCTTGTCAAAAGGGGCATCTGACCATTATTTATAGAGAGAAAAAATACTAATTAAACCTAACTACCTAGACAACTGACTCCATCAAAATAGGAGGGCGCCACTTATTGAAAACATAGAAAAAGATGGAGGAAGTTATGCATGCGCTAAATCGGTCAAAGCAAACTTGCTCCAACAAGAATCTAGCAAAACACACTTCCTAAATTTTCTCAACAAACACAAATGACCATTAAAAAGGTAGTTACATTCTTTTATTTGAATTAGGAATTTCCCTCCATGAGAGTTTTCCCGCTTTGACTTCATAATGATAAACTTCTTGACTTCTTGGAAACTGACCAACTAGAAATAATTTCTTCCATGAAGCAGGCTTCGTTGACATCAACATTCTAGTGGAAGCCTACACAACAGTGTTAGCACACACAAACAAATGTATATCTATAATTACCTTAGTAACATTCATTCAACCACTAGTAAATTTAACATAGATAATTCTCATAGCATGATAATGTCATTAAAGGCACAGAGATAAACTTATGCCAAGGTCTATGGTTTTAAGGGAAACAACATAGAAAATTCCAACAACTAGTTCAAAGTCTATGATAGCAACAACAAATAGATAATAGATCCTGTCAAAATTAAGCCATTAATTGGGCTCATCATTCTGCCCAACCTAACGATTTGTTGGTCCTCCAACATATGGAGCACTAAACTTTTTCCTAGTCAATTCCCTAAAATCAACAACTACTAACTGTCCCACATCGGTCTCTATAGTGTCAGAGTTAGGATCCTAGTAAAATCCTTGTTTGCTATCCAGTTTGTTCCATCTTGCTCTCTTGACAGCTATGTCATACTGGTATAACTTATAATCTGACATAGGCCACAATAATGTAGGTGGCTAAAAAGTTAAGGGAATCCAAATTTACTGCTTCCTTCTACCAATCTGTATGTACCTATCAACTCTCTTGCATGTTGCAACATAGTTATGTACAAAGTGGGGTTCAACTTGTTTCAATTCTTTTTGTAGAATATTCCACCTCTGTGCTAAGTATCCCATTATTCATTTCCCAGTGGTTTCAGCTACTTTCTCATATTCTTTGTAAAATTCTTCTCTAATAGACATAATCCTCCTGTTATAACTTGGGCGATAAAGGAATCCATGCCATGTTTGAAAAATGTCTGCAAGGTTACTAGATTCAACCTTGAGATACAAGGGAGTATATAATTCTCTATCCCTATAAGTCCTATACTATTGTCCCCAACTAATCTCATTTTGAATCTAGGACATAAATTCCCTCAAATGGAGGTCTCCAGTATACAGTAAGGGATTCCACTCATGATCATCAACCACAACATAATTATGTAGATATAGTTCACACAAAATTTTTTTAACATCAGAAAGGGTAATCTAATAAGCCTGAATTTTTTTCATGTGGAGTGTCAAGAGAAGGATTCAAACCTGAAATAATCCTTGTTACCTTAAAGGAAATATTTTGCTCCTTCAAGTGCAGGGTATACACTATAGGAGGAGTTCTACATGCTAGCATTTTGGGTATTAAATCTACCACATCATCTATCCTTTCCTTCAAAACAACAATTTCTGCGTTCTTCTCTTCAATATCTACATTCTTCTTTTTAATCTCATTTTGTAGCTTGTGCTTTTCCTTCCTCCATTCCTCTTCTTTTCTCTGCATCTCACTCCACAATTTCAGAGCTATTTCATTCCATAAAAAAACAAGAGGTTCATGTATCCCTACCAAAGTCTTCTTTGGAATTGATTCTTGCTATTCATACAACACTAGTTGTAGTGATTCAGATTGTTCATCCTACTCTGGCTACAAGAATTCTAGATTCTCAAATTGCTCTTGTTGTAGGGGTTCTTGATTCTCATATGGCTCTTGGTCCTCATCCTGTTCTTGATTCCCAACTTGTTCTACAATGACATGGAGCTCATCCAATTTGATATTTACTTGTTCCTCAAAAATATCTTTTTCCTCAATATTCACCTACACCATTGGGGCTTTCGTCTCCTCCCCAGATATTTTTCTAAGCCTAGGGATTCTCTTTGGAGGTAAACCAGTAGCTGGCTTAGCTAGTTTTGATCTCTTAGGAGTGTTTTTTTCTTTTCCTTCGGTTGCAGGAGGAGCAGTGTTATCAACCTTTCATTTCCTAGGGCTTGGTGTTTCTTTTTTTGCCACTTGCTTCTTGGCCTTTCACTTTTTCATTTTTGCTTCTTTTATTTGTTCCTCTTGTTCTCTCCTAAGGGTAGCCCTAGTTCGAATTGGGGTTTTGACAGGGAAGTTATCATCAGAATCTAAGGATGAACTTCCCTCGTATAAATATTTTGACTTAGAAGACCCAATTTCAATAGCTTTCTTAGCTACAGGAGGGTTTGAACTAGGGTTTCCACTAGAGGTTGATTCTCCAGGATTAGTTTCAACAACCCTCACTTCCCTACGAACCCTACGGGGTTGAGGCTAACCTCTAACATGTTCTGGTCTAAATTGATCAATGTTTTAAAACTCTTCGCACACCATATCAGATACTTTATGTAGATATTTTTCCACTAAAAATTTGATTAAACAATGGTGAGAGATAAAATTATCCCTACCTTTTTGTGTTTCAGCTGCCATGATGGTAAGGAGGTGATATATCACATTGGGCACATTCATTCTTCATCCATGCCTCATATGGTTCAGGAGCTTGAAGTGTACATAATGAAGACATGACTGGCGGACTTCACAAGCAATGTACTTGAAAATGTGGACTACCTCTTCCATGGCTCTGATAAATAAGTTCTCTTTGTACCTTGTTTATCCACCACCAATGAAGGGTCATTGGGTTGAGTAAATTCAACCTTGGATGACCTTGCATCTTTCTTATCAGGGTATGGCTCACCATCAATAGGTAAATTTGTTACCTCCACAATTCTTTCCTTAGTAACAATCACCTCCAACCCTTTTACCATTGCCTTTCCTTCAAAGAGTGTCTATGCAAATTCTTGCTCAATGTCTTCATTGTAGTTGTCCAGCTTTAAGAAATAGTCCATCCATACGCAATTTCTAAGTTCTGCTAAAGAAGGTGCATCTTGTGTTATCACGTTATGAACCATGGGTTCATTATGAATTAGCTGACCTCCCATTGTTCAACTGCCTGCAATCAAACAATCACCCTACTAAATTTTATTTTTCTGCAATCTCTTTCTGAAAACCCCAACTTCTTCTTCCTACAATTCTTCTTTTTGTCGTGCTGGTGCCAATGTCATGAAGCTCACTAAATTAATGCTTGGTGACATTTGAAATTATGACTAGGCAATAAAGATTCATTAATGAGGGGTATTATCAAAAGAAATGACAACGGTTCAATGAAATTTCACACATGCAAGCCGTTAATTCAATCTATTATTCAAATTGGCTTAGTTTAAATTTGCTGATATGGATTACACATGGACTAGTGAGTTGAAACTTCCCCCCTCAACCTAATTTACAACATGTTTCTGCACAGGCTAGGTAATAATTATGATTGGACAAGGTGGTGCACAATTTCATGCTATGTGAAATATCTACATTTAATTACAATAATTAAAGAAATGAACCAAAGATAATAAAGATACAACAAATTGTTTTGCATGTACTTGAAATCTTGGAGTATCTTTGCAAAGAATGTAGAGAAGTACCGAATACCTTTTAGAAGTACCATTGAGCAATTAATGCAGTGGTGATGGAACAAAATGATGGTAGAGTGGAGCAATGGTGGAGTTATGGAAGAGAGAGAAGGTGGAGATGGATGGGTGGATTAATGAAGAAGTGGAATCCAAAAAAAGTGGTAGTCTTTATTATGAAGTGATTGGATGCGTACTTAGATTAGTCATAAAGAGGGACACTAGGTCTACTTCCTTCAGTTGCAGGAAGTCTAGAGGTTGGGTGCTGATTAAATTGCTCCAGGAATTCTTCCTTAGACGTTGGCTTGTGACACAACATTAGACGATGACTGTTGACCATAAGTTTGATCTGATAGGGTCAATGGTGGTGAGTTGTACAGCTCCATTGGTAATGACTTTTACAACTTTGTACTGTCCCAACCATCTAGGCTGCAATTCACCTGCATTTTCTTGATACTTGGGGTCATAAAGGAGTGCCTAGTCACCAGATTGGAAATTCTTGTCCTTTATGTACTTATCATACCATTTGATCCTTTGATTCTACACTACCTCGGTATGTTGCAAGACTATCTTTCTCATCTCATCCAAATAATTCAGCTGCATTATTCTATGCTTTTGTACCTCAGAGATGTCCATCCCTAAGTCTAGTGCAATCCTAAGAGTCTTATGCTCAAACTAAATGGGCATAATAGCTTTCTTCCCATATAGTAATTCAAAAGGAGTGAAACCTGTGGTTGGTTGTCAGGTGGTCCTATAGGCCCAAATAGCTTTTGGTAGCTTGCTTGCCCAATCCTTTGTATGGATAGCTATTGTTTTGGTTAGAATGGCCTCAATTTCCTTGTTGGTCACCTTAACTTCACCATTGGCCCGAGGATGGTAAGGGGTATACTTCCTGTGTCTCACATTGTATTCATTAACCAATGCTATAGCAAGGGTTGATGTAAATTGAGCCCCTTGATCAATCACTATCTCTCTTGGAACCCCATAAAGAGTGAAAATTTCCTCATAAAGAAATTTTGCAACCTTATTATCTCTTGCACGCTTCATTGCTTTAACTTCAACCCACTTGGTCACATAGTCAATGTAGACCAAGATGTATGATTTAACATTTGATGGAGGATCAATGAGACTTACAAAATCTAATCCCCATTTATCAAATGGAGTGATGACTACTTGTGGGTAAAGAGGCATCTCATCAGACCTAGTTGGCTGACCCATCCTCTGGAATTTTTCACACTTCCTAGTATATTTCCCTACATCCTTGTGGAGTGTGGGTCAATAATATCCCATGTTTAGAATCTTCATTGCTGTCCTCTTGGCTACAAAATTCCCTCCACAGGGTTCATTGTGACATGCATGAAATATATCATATGTCTTATCTCCCCTCACACATCTTCTCATGACAAGGTCTAGTCTAGTGTAGAATAAACATCGTGCAATCCATGAGAAAGGAAAAGTTTTCTCGATGAGAACCCTTCTCTCTTTTGGAGAGAAATGAGGAGGAACTCTCCCTGTGGCCAGATAATTGACTATGCCAGCATACCAGGGTGTATCCACACTGATGGAAAACAATTTTTCATTAGGGAAAGAGTCATCAATGACTTGAGTATCCTCTGATGTAGTTAGTCTAGAAAGAAAGTCTTCTACCACATTTTCCCTTCCTAGTTTATCAACAATGGTTATGTCAAACTCCTACATCAACAAAATTTTTTTTTCTAGCCTACCTGAGATCAGGGGCTTATTCATGAGGTACCTAATGGCTGCATGGTCTGTGTGCATAAAGAATTTCTAGCCTGTTATGTAGTGCTTGAATTTTTTAAGGGAATAGATAACTGCCAACATTTCCTTTTCTATCACTGTATAATTGAATTCAGCTCCTCGTAAGTTTTTGCTGACAAAATAAATAACATTCTCAATTGTTCATTCTTTCTATCCCAAGACAAATCCTATAGCATAGTCTGATGCATATGTATGAAAATGAAAAGGAAGCTCCCAATTGGGGCCTTTGAGTACAAGAGCATGGGTTAAAGTTGTTTTCAAATCAAAGAATGCATTGTAACAGTCCTTTGTACATTGGAAGTCAACATATTTAGTTAGGAGATTGTACAATGGTGCTGCCATTTTGCTGAAATCTTTGATGAAATTCTTATAGTAGTTTGCATGTCCCAAGAAACTTTTGACATATTTTCACTTTGCAGGTATAGGAAAATTGGCGATTACCTCAATATTTGCAAGATCTACTTGAATTCCTTTGTGAGAGATGTAGTGGCCAAGGACTACACCTTCCCACATCATCATGAAGCATTTCTCACTATTTAAAGACAAATTATGGTCTTCAAATCTCTGTAAGAATCTCTTGATATTTTCCAATGCTTCATTAAAATCAACATCGTAGGTAGTAAAATCATCCATATAAATCTCCATGCAATCATGTGAGATATTTAAAAATATGCTAATCACTTCCCTTTGAAAAGTTGTAGGTGCATTGCATAAGCCAAATGGAAGTACTAGGTAGGCATAAGTCCCCCATGGACATGTAAAGGTGGTCTTCTCTTGATCCTTAGGTGCAATTTGTATCTGGTTATAGCCATTAAATCCATCTAGAAAAGAGAAATACTGCTTGCTTGTAAGGGAATCCAATACTTGATCTATGAAAGGAAGGGGAAAATGATCCTTACACAACTCAAATGCAACAAATCAAAATGTCATATTATTTCTTGAAAGAATAAGTACAACATCTCAATAATATAGGTGTATTACTAAACTGGAAAATGCAAGTATAAAATTAGAACATCCAACCTTGTCAAAAGGGACATCTGACCATTATTTATAGAGAGAAAAAACTATTGATTAACCCTAACTACCTAGGTAGCCAACTCCATCAAAATAGGAGGGCGCCACTTATTGAAAGCATAGAAAAATATGGAGGAAGTTATGCATGCATTGAATCTTTCAAAGTAGACTTGCTCCAATGGGAATCTAGCACAACTCACTTCCTAAATTTTCACAACAGATAGAAATGACCATTAAAAAGGTAGTTATATTCTTTTGTTTGAATTAGGAATTTCCCTCCATGAGAGTTTTCTCGCTTTGACTTCATAATGATCAACTTCTTGACTTCTTGGCAATCGACCAACTAGCAAGAATTTCTCCCACAAAGCAGGCTTTGTTGACATCATAAATTCTAGTGGAACCCTACACAACAACATTAGCACACACAAAAAATGTATATCTATAATTACCCTAGTAACATTCATTCAACCACTAGTAAATTCAACATAGATAATTCTCATAGCATGATAATGTCATTAAAGTCATAGAGATAAACTTATTCCAAGGTCTGTGGTTTCAAGGGAAACATAGAAAATTCCAACAACCAGTATCTAAGTATATGATAGCAATAAAAAATAGATAATAGATCCTATCAAAATTAAGCCATTAATTGGGCTCATCACACCCTTGCGTGTGAAGGCCACGACCTACCCATTGGAGCGCCATAACTCCCCACAAGGAAGTTTGTGGCTCCCCCTTTTGGGGTTTTTGTGGCTCCTTATGGGCCGGGCTCCCATTCATTGTAGCAGGGGTCACGATAGAGTTTGAACCCTGGCCGCGACCCTCTGCATTTTAATTCTTTTAATTTTTTTATAATTAAACCTATTTTAGGTTTAATATGTATATTTTAAAATTAAATTTTTATATATGCAAGTTATATTTTTAAATAAAATAACTTATATATACATTTAATATCATTTCATTTATTTATTTTAAAATGTAAATGACTATATTAATGTCAAAATATGTTTATATATTATGTATCTATTTTAATATGTATATAATTTTAAATAAGTATTTTGCAATTTTTTTTGAAATTCATAAGAGGTGAGTTTTAATAAAGATGTTAGAATTTGGCTTGGCCAACACCAAGTGATATAAAAAAAGAGGGATCTCATCCCCATAGATTTTGTGAATACATCTATTTTATTCAACCATATTCCTACTATACCAAACAAATTTCTATCTACTTGTTCCTACTGCCACAACCAAGAACCATCACTACCCAAATTGAAACAAAAATAGAAATCATTGCCATCCCAACTACATAGGTTCCAAACACACATATTTGAGTAGACAAAAAATACTAACCATTTAATAAGAGACAACTTGGGGCCAAAGAACAAAACTTATAATTTTGTCTATTTTGTGGATAACATTTTCTATTTTTTGCCCTCTATTTTTTTCTATTTCCCCCACATTCTTTGGTTCCATTGTAGCTGATTTGGTGTGAGACTAAAGTTGCATTGTGTTTTAGGCATCCCCCTTTTGACTGGTATTCCTTTTCTTTCTCTTTATTGGTTTCCATTCATTGCCCCCATCCCCCTCATCCGAATCTTTTAGATCATGCGATGAGGCCTGAGAGAAGGAGCATTCAATTGTTGTGGTGTTAGAACCTTCACTTTCTGCACTAGAACCTTGAGAGGTAGCCTCGTTGTTGCCAATACTAGGCAATTTTTGAAGTGATTTTGGCCTTGAAGAAGACTTGTTGACCACCTCCTCTTTATGCTCTCTAGGATCCATCCTTGAAGGAGATCTATTTTGATTGTGAGAGTTTAAGACAAAGTAATGTTTGGGGAAGAATCCTTCCACCAAGAAGCCTCCTGAATTGGTTGGGACTTGAAAATGGGGCATTCAGTGGCCATGTGCCTAGTTTGATAACATCTCTTACATCTAAAAATTAAACCTTCATAATCCAAAGGCTATTTCCAACTTTAACCATTTTCCTTTAAGATGATTTCCACTGGGAGATCCTCGGAGATATCCAATTCTACCAAAATAATGGCATATGTTGTGTGGATAAAGTTTGTTGAATTTTCATATGAATACAAAAAATTTCCCATGGAGTTTCCTATCACTGCAAAACATGCTTCAAACCAGTAGTAAAGGGGGATATTTGGAAGTCAAACCTATATCGACAAAACTAAGAACACTTTATTTAGCAGGTCAGATTTTGGATGCCAAGATTTTAACTACAACAAATTTTATTCCCATAGCTAGATATAATTAAGAATGATATTATTGTCTTTCTTGCAGTTGAAAACCACTATGAAAAAACCCTTTGCACTAGGGTAAATTTCCAAACCTTCGACCAAATCAATGGAAGCCAAGATTTCAACATCCAATCATGGAGGTCTGGGAGATTAGGGAAAAGATGGAAAAATATTCCAATTAAACCATTCTTTGAAAATATTCTTCATTTGCACGCAACTCCTTCATCAAGGTTTCATTGAAGTCCAAAGACAAGGGTTTGGCGGAGCACTAAATTTTTTTCCTAGCACACCTGTGTGGTTCATTGGATTTTTCATTGAGCCTAGAGGTGAGGAAGAACCAAACTTGGTTTCCTCCAGAAAGGAGGTTTTGGATGCTATTGGCCCCTGCCCAGGAGGTAGATCACTAAGTGTCAGATCCAAATGCAAATGATCCACAGGTGTTGATAAATTTGACCTTGTTTGGCCAAATCCACCCTTGAATTATTTGTCGTAGTTATGATTGGAGCTCCTCCAATGAACAGACCCTATAAAACCCCACCACATTTTGACCTGGGTGATTCTAGAGATCGCGAGCGGGGTGATCTATGGTGCTCAACATTTAATGGTGCCGATGACCTTGATTGAGAATAGGGTGATGATGAATCTTTGTCCAAAACATCTTGCATACTAATAGCTAGAGGGAATTCAATCTCGACAACAATTGATTGTTGATTACGACTTGATGACAACAAGCACAGGTTGACATGTTTTTCTTGGCAAAGAGGGCCCAACCTAGGGCACAATTATCCTTTCAATGAAGATCTTGCATTTAATCCATTGTGAATGGAAATAACCTAATCCATAGATTTCTTGATGCTATCCACTGTAATGGAAGAATCCAAGGGTGGAGTTGCACAACCATGGCTTTCAAGTAGATTCCCACCATCCGAAAGTGCATAAGAGTTTGAAAACGTGGAAGTCTTCGACATTGTGCTATGTTAAGGAGATATATTAATATTAATAATATTTTGCACATATTAAGTATTATTGGGCTTTTTTAATTAAATGTATATGTAGTATATGGGTTTCATAATATACCATTATGAAATAAGACAAGAGAGTGCTTTGAAACTTATCTAAATATATACATATACATGCTGATGTATATCTATATTAAAAAATTTCACATTTGTATATGTACATAGTTTTATTGTATACATGTGTATTTTTTATTCCTTTCAACTCTACAAATATGCAATTTGTTTTACAATCCTTCATGATAAAAAATCATATTCTATTCATATTTATGTTTATTTGTTTTTTTATGTGTGCTTAATAAATACCATGCATTTTAATCCTTCAACTTCAACATAACAACTTGTAAGACTTTGTTTGATATGCTTATCAAAGAAGCAAGGAACTCATTACACAAGTTTAGACATGAAAATTTTCTTTCCTACTAGGAAATTGCACTACTTTCCCTTTGTTATAGCAAAAATATAACCTCTAATTTATAACAATTCTTTGTCAATCTTTACATGCTACAAATAACAAAGGATGAAGTAAGAAGTTTATTATATCTCCTCTATCATAACTCATAACATTCTTTCTCCTTTTAACAATAGAAAGGTTTTACAATCTTGTGTTTTAGGCTTCATCATGAGTAAATAACAATACTAAATAAGCACATGCGAATATATCATTTCCAAGAGACAACTTCATTTACCATCTTCAGGAATAGGGTAGAGGAATTATTTGGACAACATGCCAATGGAATAGAGCAAGCTCTCCACCCATCCATTTTGGCATCATCAAGCCACTCATTCCTTTATCCAACCCCCGAGCAAGGAGGGATCAACAAAACTCAACTCCCAACAACAAGTGAAAAACCCAAAATAAGTTACATAAAATCCTCATTCAAGAAGTTTATCAACTACCCACCAAGTAGGGGATCTCCCACAACTTTCCAAGATTAAAAACACCCATTTCACAAAAGAACCCAACAATCTCATAACCATTTCTAGCAATATTTCAACAAAATAATAATTAAAAACAACCATTTTGTCAAAAAAAAGAAAGCACAAATATTTATCCCCGACACAAATAAGGTTCAAAAAAATTATATCTCCATCTTGCCCATTCCATTTTATTTTTTTCCTTCTTCTTCTTCCTTTCAAAATCTCCCCTTTTCTAGCTCCTCTCCTTTTTTCTAAGCCAAAAAAAAGTGCCAAAGCTTTTCTCTCCTCTCTTTTTATCTCCTACAAAGCATAAGAATAAAATAATTTTAAAAAACAAAACCCTAACTCAAATCCTGTCACTTTTAAAAAAGGAAAATAAAAATGGTTCAAAATTCATGTTTTATGTAATTTATGGGCTTCAAAAGGTGTCTAACCCATAGATACATACTTAAGGCTTCCAAAAATACAATTATAAGCATAATTTATCATTTAAAAACTCTTTTGAACTCACTTGAAAATATACCCTCCTATTGAAAAATTATCAAAATAACTCTTATTTATAACACATGGTTTCACAAGAAAAATGACAAATAGAAAAAAATAAAATTAACCCCCAAATATCAAAGACAACTTAAAAATAGGAAAGCTATCACATGAACCTCAAGTGTTTTGATAGGGTTTCGATGTCTCTCTCTTCTCCCCCATTGACACTTATTCCCTGTACACAACCACACCATCAATAGACACATATCAAATTTGCATAGGGGTAAGTATCATCATTAATCATAAAATTTTATTAATCACATTGAAATCACTTTCCTAAATTAATTGATAAAAAATAGTTTCATATAATCAATATAACTCATCATCAAATAAGATGAATGATAACTATTGGTCAACTCTTCCCTAATTTTATCCTTAGCAAAAAATTATTATCAAGAATGCAAATATATACATTAAGCGTGTATACTTACCACCTATACTTGAAGTTGATCATTTATTCCATTATCGTTACCTTGACTTGCTTCCTCACACGCTTGATGACAACTTTCTTCCATTGTTATAAAGCTCTTAAGACCTCCAAGATCTAGCCTAAGTAATATCTTCATCAAAACATTCATCTCATTAGTAAATTTGCTTAAACTAAAGTTTAATATCACATTAATGTTCATATTTTACTCTACTAATTCCACTATATCTTGTTTCTTGAAAATAGCTTGTTTACAAAGAACCACACACCATCCTAGTCTTGGTTAAACAATCACAATTTTATATTTCCATACTAATAATTAAATATATTATGTCAATCATATATTCCAAATTTAAATAATCCATAGTCCTTAGCATCACTCATAGAATTTACTTGCAAGATCAACATTCTAACACACTATAAGGTACAAACACTTATAATCTCCTAGATAGTCAATCTATAAGAGAATCATGAAAAGTTTCCTTAACAAAATAACCATATCTACTACATAAGTTCGAGGAAAATAATTACTCCATATGAATCCAATATAGTAACCAATCTTAATACATCCATGAAATTACACTATGAAACTAACTTATTCAACCCATAATGGAGCACATGCTAGAGAGTACCCGAATTTTAATAATCACATAGAGGTCAGTCTTACGTTCCCCTCCCCTTAGAGTAGACTTCCTCCTGGAAGTCTGTAAGCTTTGGGAAATATAACCCTAATATGATCATGCACATATTGTTGAATATGTCAAATTTTATTTGGTATAATCTTGAAAATAATCAAAGTATAAGAGTGAAGTAAAAAAAATTTAAATAGTTTCTCCCACATTGTTATCATCCACGTGTTAGAACAAAATGCCATACCATTGACTATATTACCCATTCGAATCAAAATACAAAATGTTTTCATGTCACACAGTCTCTTAAATTAAATCCATGACCATCTAAAGTAAGGTTGCACACATGTGTACAAGGTTTGCATCAATATCATATTAGTCAATAGTCTCATCATCAATAGCTAACATATAGCACAAATTCTAGCTAAAGTACCATTGAATTTGTATTGTACTTTTTAATCATTCATCAAGGAGTAATTAACATCATCTCATTATACATGTCTCTATCACTTAGTACACAATTTGTCACATCACATACACTTGTTAACACATACATCACAATTAACCACACAAGAGTCACATCACAAGGATCACACATGAGTTGTGTCGAGTGCCCATGAATAGTCCACATTACCATATTACTGTAGCTTCTAAAATTTTGAATTTATGAATAAATATAAGGTCGATATGCCATGAGTGTGTACCCATATCATCACATAACCATGTATCTGATGAAGCCACATACCATTAATGCCATAGTCATAATAGGAAAGATAGTCTCAAGGACCTTCTCTAAGGACCCTTCCATACATTTCCTAGTACCTTCGCTTTTTTTGTGTAAGGGGGTTAGCCTCCAAAGGGAAGGTACTCAATAAATCAATCACATAGAACAAAATATGAGAGAAATAGATTATGACCATCCCATACCAGTCCCATTTATAACTCCCATCTTCACAATAAGATTCCCTAGGCCATTTAATCCCCTCTATGACCTACTACGGATCCTTCCTAGATATAGTAATTTACATAGATCATATTACGATACACAAGCCAAAATTTGTGAATCATAAGAAGGCCTCAAAATGAACAATGTCCAACCAATAATATAAGATCATAAACAAAAATCATGATAAAAGTCTCATGCAAGAAAATATAGAGTTCAACAATCAAAATGAGCAATAATGCAACATTTCAATTAAGAGATGATTAAGTAATTGAGGCAAAGAGGACCAAGTGAAACTCAAATGGATAAGTAGCCTAACATTAACATTCAATACCATTGTCTTAAAACAATGAAAACAAATTATCAATAAATAAAATGGCAATACATAACACTTCCACCAAATCAAACATTACATGCACTATGTGGCTTTTCTAAAGCTACCCAAGGGGAGGAGGGGAATAGTGGTCTCAAACTACATAATATATAATAGCATGCATAAACATGGTGGTCTCAAACCACATAATAACAACATAGTAACCATATTTTGAATAACAAGCATAGTCCCACACAACCCAGGACTTGTTAGATAACCAATCCATAAAGCCTTTTCCATGAAATGTCCCATAAATTACTTGTAATTATTTCATAGTCCAAAGCTTAACTACTACTAATTTTTACCAAGTTGCCACTATTATTTCCATGTTCCATTAACATTGTCTATAATATTACTTTCCTCTACCTCTTAACATAATTTTTTTTTTGAAACTGATTATTAACCCAAGGATGTTCTTGTAATTATGAGATTTTTATCCCATGGTTTATCTTGCTGAAATTTATTTCCAAGGTTTTCTAATGATTTTTAGCTGATACAAGTTTACCCATAAATTTACTGAATAGCTTATAATGCTATCAAATATCCCAAAAGTCTTAAAATAAATTTAGGGCTCATATCCTCAAAGTACTAAATCTTGACCAAATTGAGAGTGGAAGTAAATCCATACAAAGGCACAACATAGATCATCCTCAACTTGATAGGGTACCAAACCTCAAGGTTAGGCTTGCACTATGAACCAACAAGTATGACTCTCATGTGAGGAGGAGTTGATCATGGTCAACGTCCATGAAAAATCACAACGTTTCGACATAGGTCCCTCATTTGAAGTAGGGACAACATCCAGAAACTCATAATTTTCCAATAGATGGACTTGTGTCCCTCAACCCCTAGTTACATTAATATGCCCTCTTCTAAAGGAAGGGGTCAAAACTAAGGGAGAAACACCAACATAGACAATACATGACCAAAACTTCTCATCAATAGACATAAAAACACTCCAAATTTAACATTTTGGCATCTAGAAACACATGAATGTTATGAAGGACACATATAAGTAGATCGTACTTGATGTACACATAACCCTTATCCCAAGTTGAATACTATGTATTACACACTTGAGACACACCACAAAGTTTACTAGTCTTCCCACATTTCATAACATATATACTTTCTATGACATTCACCACATCTTATCACAATTTAAAATACACACATTTCATTCACTCAATAGGGTCTTCTAAATCCATCCATTACATTTGTTAAATATTATAACTTATATCTACTCATAGCTTCAATTATCAGTTAGATCTCAACTTAAAATCTAGCATATGTAGGACATAATATTTCTAGCCACATCTTGATTTCACTAGGGATTCTTATTTGCACTTCCTAATGTCAATTTAAATAAAATCTATAGGGCATAATTGTTTTCTATAATCAACATAACTATTTTCTCTTTCTAGCATAATTAGGTTCATAAGGTTCCATGTTTCATGGTTGAATATTCAATCAAATATAGAGGGTTATAATGAATTTCAATGAAGTTCCTACTTGAAGTGAAATATTGAAATTTTAATTTGAAAAGAGAAAAAAAATGATGCAGAGCAAGGAGGAATTTTTCAAACAATCACAACTTAATCAAATTCAAACAAATTTTCAAGCACAAAACTCCAACTTGGTGTTCAACTCACCAATTTACTCCTATTCCCTTGTAGCATTCCACAGTGTTTTCTAGCTATAAATTTTAGTTGAATTTGAAAACCCACAAACCATTGATCATTTTATATACCCTTTATCCTCTACTTTGACATATCTAAATTGAAGGTAGGGTTGTTTCAAGACATCATCTCCTAAAAATAACTGCCACACTAGAATTGGCCACAATTAGCCCTATTTTACAAAGCACCTTTGTGAAAATCTTCACCCAATCCACCAAACTCAACTCCAATTTTCTTAACAAGTCACAAATGGTCTGATTCAACTATTGGCCAATAAAGCAACAACAAATTCATCAAAACACAAAACCCTTGTTTAAGCCATTTAAACTAGTTTACAAGAGGGTTTATTGAAACTTTGTACTCCATGCCTCAAACCACTTCACAAATACCTAGAACACTGTACATGCTTTCTAAACTGAATCCCATACTTCATCAATGCATTTTAATCAAACTCCCACTGTTAGCCATCAATTTAAGCCAAAACCCATGAAATTATCAACTAAGGCAGCACCAAAAGGTCATCAAACCCTAATCCCTGCTCCTAAAACCTACATGAACATCTAGACCTACCTAAATTCACCTATTCAACCAATCTTCAAGAAATTCTACTAGTGGAATGGGTCATTAATGCATTTTAAGTACTCTCAAACCCTCTAAACAGGGTTTTCAGACTGTTCACATAAAAATGCTTCTAAAATTCTCCAAACTTTATGAAATTCAACCAAATCACACCCAAAATTAAGTTACTTCATTCCTCCACCTATTTCAATTCCTTTTAAATCATTATTGATTAGTACGAATCCGTACACACCTGTAGCAACAAATTTAATTGAAAACACACAAAAAATGAGGGTTTCTTATTGCTTTCTTCAATAAAACCAATTTTAGAACCATTCCATGAAGTTTCTAAGGCATATTTAACCTTTTACAATGCAAACCCATTGGTTCCAACTAATTTTTGAACTACTTGACTGTTGGACTTCTAAACATGACAAAATTTGCAAAAGTTGCTAATGCAACATTGACAACATTTACCCAAAACTTAACAACTTTAACTCTAACCGACTCAAAATGACTTAATACATGGAGAATGGTCTATTATGACCTTATTACATCACTTTAGACTCAAAACACCACAAAAACCATCATATGACCATATTTACAAAAAAATGATTATGGTGCCCCTGCATCAAAAAAGCATTGCAATATAAGGAAGATATATTTTAATATATAATTTTCCAATAATTCATCCACTATAATCTTTTACAAACCTACATTTTAATATTCTAAATTTTAATCACCTCACATTTTGTAATCACAGATAATTTTTTACCAAAGTTTTATCTAAAAAAACACAATAGCATAAACGTAAAAAGTGAAAATTTCCAAGAAAATGGAATGCTTACATAGTTTTCCCACATAATTCATGTAGACATGGTTTCCTTAATAAAATAATAACACACATCATCAATTGAAATTGACATGTCTATTTTATTACTACTATTTTATAGCCTCAATTACTAAATTCAACACAGTTTGAACATATTGCATTACTTATTCCCAAAATTAACTATTAAATATTCTATTATATATAATTTCTTAGCTTATGAACATGTTATATATTTGTAAAAAGTTATCAATTGCATAGCTAACAATTTCTCCTCCATATATCTATGCACTAAAGAGTATTTAATTCCTAGGAAACACATGTGAGAATAAGGTGTTCTAATGATTTTTCGGTTTCCTAACCTTGTTTTAACTTAACATTTCCTCTACAATGAGGGTTTCTTCCTATATGATTAGTGGTAACGAAAAATATGCACCTTCGACTTATTTGAGTTACAACTACATAATTATTTAGTTTCTTCTACAAAATCTTACACATTTCTTAATTTTGGTTTCCAACAACTATGATCTTTAAACCTTGATCTATAGGTTTAAAATATAAAGGAAAATGCATCTTTAAATATACATCTAATTCTTCATCTACTTACTATGTTTCCAAGAATTTTTATAGCTTCTATTGTTTTTCCCATAGTGGAACAATGCACACTATTTAAACTTATGTATTTTCTTTTAATAGAAAGGGGAAAAGGGGTTTCTAAGTCATTAACTTCCTTATTTAGCCATTAGCCCACCAATTATAATACATGATACCTAGTGGTTTAATATCCTTCCAGGGGATATACATAAACAACCTTTATGTTTGGTCACAATTTTAGTTGTAGAAGAAACTTGAAAGGCTAGGATTTTAAGGTGTCTAAAGATCATACATGTTTAATTCTTGTCTAATTATCAAGTTCTACTTGTAACTTTACAATGATGTCAAATAGTTTATAATTTCACATATGACATTCTTAACATTTAACGAGACTATAGTTAGGATTAGGGAAATTCTTCTAATGGTTTACTCTTGACCATCATACCATTTACTCTTATTATGAAGTTAGAATAGGGTTTCTATAGTCAACCAAGATCTCTATATGATATTTACATTTTATATTCAATGATCATGCTCCCTTAGGTCTCAAGGTTAAGTGGGGATATATAAAAGAGCTTACACAACAAATTTGTTATTTGCACTAGTGTTTCCTTAGTTAATCTTGTTATTTTCCTAAATAGCCATGCTTCTTGAACTAAAATTTACAATCATATGACAGTCAATAAGGCAGTGCTCCTTTCATAAATTATATTATTGTGTGTTATCAATCTATGAGCCAAACACATTCTTACAAACATTATCTATCCACATAAGGTTAAAAGTTGTTATAATTTTAATGATAATTTAGGCTCATGAGGAGACCTGTCACATCCATAAGTTAGTCATTGTGATACATGAGTTCAAAGGAATTATTTAGAATTAATAACTTGATCTTTACTTATGTTTACACGCTATGTGAAAGCATAATGCTTATGTTAAATTATACTTCATGCAAGGAAAATTTCACGAACATAATTAAATTATTTATTCAATTTATTTTCACAGTATAAAATAATTTTCACACACCAACCTACATAAGACCAACATATGCAATTACGAAGCATAATTCAATTCCCAAAGTACCATGTTGCAACCTAACATATGCAACTATGAAGCCCCATTCAATTCCCAGAGTTCCTAGTGTTGCAATTCGGGATCTGATACCAAATGTCACACCCATTATTTTTACATGTGAACATGCAACATAAACAACTTTTCTTTTTGAACATACAAGTAAAATACCCATAATTTTTTTTATACATTAATTAAGTTAATTATCTCCCAAAGTGTTTAGGATGTAACAATAACTTGTACTCTATTTTGATTTTCACATAATTATTATTATTCATCTTTGATGGTTGGATTTATGTTAACAGTCTTCCCACTAAGATTGATGTTGTTGTAGAATTTAATTTCTTACCATATTAAATATAATATTAGGGATAGTACCAATTGTGAATCTAATTAATGTTTCCACTAATAGTACCTGACTACATAGCATGGTGTCTCAAACCTCTTGATTTCATATCTTATCCCATTGGTTGGGATATCCTTGATCACCTTGGAAAAAGTCACGTGTGACAACCTAAGTGGGATATGACATGGTTCTATAAACCAAAGGGATAAATGATACTTCTAAACAAGGAAAAAATTACATGGATGGACATGGTTTTAGGAGATTAAAAAAACCATGGTAACAAGATACAAACAAAGATAACACACAATAAACAAGAAATAATGCACAAATAACCAAAAAAAAACTAGGAATGTGCCCCTAATCAAGCTAAAAATTGATTGATAATGATGAGGATAACAAAGTCAATGATAAGAAAAATGAATATCATGAGGATTATATTTTTAATGATTAGAAAAACATTGAGGATTAGATAAAATATATATGATGATAATTGGATTAAGTGGACTAATGAGTTATCAACTGATTGGATTAAAATCAATGGATATTTAGGATGATGTGCTAGATTGTGTAAACACTTAAATAAGTCCTGATTGGTATTACACATCTGAATCTGTTTAGTAACATCGTTCTTCCTAAATCACTTTTGCTCTAACCATTTAATTACATAATCTTTATTATTTAGTTAAATTCATTAGTTTTTACTCTTAATCAAATAATACCTTTGAAGAGTCCAATATTAATGCTTTGATCTATCAAAGTGACATCAATCCTCCTATGGGATGGAGGTTTGATCTATTTGGATAGGATTACATGCTTTATTTGTTTATTATTAATTTGTTTCATGTTTTCCTTATCTTTGTATGATCAAGAATTTCATAAAGAATGGTTGTTTGTGCTTACTAATGTGGCTAACATTGTTTGTTTTGTTTTTGTTTAGGTAGGTGAAAATTATCATTCACATTTTGACGCTAGAAGGAGGCATAACCACTTAAAACTTTGAAATTTTGGCTTAAAAATTATGTTTTTGTAGTTCCCAAGAAAGCGACACCATTTTCTGCAACCAAAGCGCTGCCTTTGATTATTGTGTTTCTATTTCTAGAGGATACCACACAACCTTTGATAAATAACATCATTTTTGACACCAAGGTGTCACTTTTGATGAATACCATCGCTTCTGTCCTTTTCTTTCCGTGTCACCTTTGCTAAAGTGTCACTTTTGACGTCTCGAGTTTCTATGGTTTTGCAGGTTTTCACTAGATCGTCCCCTTTGATTCAATATCACTTCTATCACTACGTCACTTTTGTGCTCTATATCCATAGAAAAGTGCCACCTTTGATTTTTACTAGAGTGCTGCTTTTGTAGAAAGAGCATTGCGTTTGCAGAAACAAGGCTGCCTTTGCTAGTCGAAAGTTGCCTTTACGAATTTGAAGAAAGCATTAACTTGGAAGATAAAAATCATTTTGAAATACTCATTGTAATAGTTTAGGACATCTATTGTTGCTTTTCATTTTCTATTTTAGGACCCAACTAATTTCATTTTGGGCTTAAAATTGACCATTGCTTTTAGTTTTTCAAATTGGCTAAAATTGAACTTACAAACTTACTAGTCATTGCTATGTTAGGCTCAAATTGAAAAAAACAAACTCAAACTCATATTTGGTGGTTAAAAATAACTCACTATTGATTTGAAGGATAAAATGAACTAGTGCCTTGAGTGAGTGATTTTGTCTTAGACACACTTTAAGTGCATATCCTCTCCCCTTGCACTTCACGAGATCTTGGGTAAAGAGAAACACTCTAAATTGTAATTTTTTTATTTTTCATGTTGAGTCACCTTTAGAGGTCTTGCCTCTCGACTTGCGAGAGGGAACGACCCAAGTGGTAATTTCATTTTGGTCCGCTATATAAATAATTAGTGTGATGAAAGTCATTAACCAGCTAGTGTGGATGCTTTATACCAATGAATGTCTCCCCTAATATTCGTGTGATATTTGAAAAACCCTTAGATCTTTCTAAGGGCTGGGAGGCCTCTTAATTAAGTGAGTCATTGCATGTATAGACAACATTTTATCCTGAAATGCAACTGTCACTAAGAACCTTGTTATAGTAAGCAACTTTGTCCATCCAACAAGTTTATCAAAGTGGTGCATTAGAACTTATATTCCAAGAAGTTACTTTCCATGCCCGATATTGGTTAAAGTGTATAGGTTAAGACTTAATTTGTCATGCCCACACATTTTATACTCTAAACAACCTAACAATCTGCAACAACTTTACTAATTTTGTAAATAATTTTTTTTAATATTTAGAAGACAATAACAACATAATTTACTATTTATATCTATAGTCAACGATCACACTAGTTAGAAGCAAGGATATAAGTAATTTACTATTTTTAGCAATAGAGTCCACTTACATTGGGTTGGCGTAACGTACCTCTTACATTCCATTGTGTTCAAAAATTCCTCACTCCCAATGCCTATGCCTGCAAGGTATACAAGACTAGGCACACACATAAGATCAAAGGTAGTTAGCACATGATTACTAAGACAAGCTATAGAAATCAATGGTTGTTTACAAAATTAGGAGAAATTGACAAGTCACATACAAGAATCAGAAGAACAATTCTAGGGGCCCAACCTAATGCCTCGGGGGCTCATCGCTTGATGGCCTTGCCTACGTATATAATTCGCAGAGGCACTGTAGTTCAAAAACTTGAGTTGTTCCAACTCATTCAACTCACCCACATAGGGTATAACCATTAGGTTTCAATAGACGACTCAACTTCATTCATACTCATAACACCATAACACTAATACATGCTAAAACTCAATCCTCTACTCAAGGTATCATGTATTCCCTACAAATAAAGTACTATAAAAGTGGGAATGCAACCCTTTCTAGGGTCCATTACCCTAGACAGTTTCTCAGATGGCTGCCACCCACTTAGGTGAAGCCAAGGATCGAAGACCTAGGTAAAGATGCAACACACTCCAAGGATAATTGCTTTGATTTTGTAAAAGAACTTCCTATGTTTACTTGGAACGAAAAAAATATACATGGTGAGAGAAGGTGGTTCGAGAAAACAAGTCCTTGCATACTTAGTCCAAGTTTGGTAGCCATCTACTTGCAAATTAAATCCTAAGAGAGAATTCCCTATAGGGTTCTTAATATATAAGACAAGTAATAAAACTAATAATACGGTAAAATATTTTAATAACATAATTCCCAACTTGTCTGAATAAAATGTTAGATGAATTATCTAATTAACAAAGAATAAGGAATCATCTATAAATCATTTAATGCAAAATAAGTTAGACAATCACATAGCCTTATATCATCAAGTAAATTAGACAATTATCATATTTCTTCAAATCCTTCATGTAATAATTATTGGAATTCACTTGAATCTTTTAAATTTGAATGATACTGGAAGAAAGATAAATTACTATCAACCTTTTTGCACCAAAATTATCTAGGAATTCTAGTTCTTGAAAAGACTAACTAAAATTAGAGCATCGTTAATAATATAATCATTGAATATCATATGAATTGAGTAAATAATTCATTCTTATCCCCTTTTGCAAGCTATTAGAAACATTAATAAATCCTATAACATATTATCAAGGTATGAGAGGAAACAATTAAACTTGGTTTGAATACAAACTTACAATAGGGTCCAAAAAAAAAAGGTCTTCTCGCAAGTTTTGAACATCTCACCTCACACATTCAACATGACCCATCTAAGAACATTAATGGCTAAGCACCAACTTACATAATTTGCTTAAGAGATGTAATACATGTATATAGATAATAATATAAACGATTGCCCACTTAGTTGAATTCACTATGATTAACTAGGTTAATGCATTTTTTATTTTTGGAAAATATCTAATTAATACTCCCAATTATATCTTTATATAACTGTGATTATAATTAAAAGAATACATTTACCCTTCATTATAACTAGTGAATATTATTTAAATAATTGGTAAGTGTCTTTGACAAATTATAGTGTCCATGATATAAATACTAAGTGTAAAAGGTGGGTTTCATTTAGGTAAACTTAGGTAACCTAATTGACACCAAAAAATGATCTAGTTAATACCAAACGGGTATTCTAGTTTCCTATAGAATCCCCAATATTGCTGACATTGAAAAGTATGACATTATTACTTAACGCTACGTAATGACTCCAAATATTTGAAGTTCCTTCATTAAGATTGACCTTAATATTTATACTATTAATAATTGATAGAGCTAACATTCTTGTTCATTTAAACTATGACTTACATGGACAAAATCCCCTTCTACATTTTTTTTCTTCTAAAATATGATCCTTAATAATAATCACAATGACATTAATGAAAAACACTCACCATTCAATTCAAAATAAAAATTATTATATCTTCATATTTATTAAATTATTTGTTCAATTTGAGAGAAAAATATGTTGCCAACTAAAATAATTAACTATATATCCTTATTATTATGCTCCTAAAATATGTGCGTTGAGACAAAGAAAAAAAACAGAAAGAAAAAGAACACCGTATGATTGTGGATGGAGGATAGGCACCAAAAACTAAGTAATAACTAAGGTAGATGCACAAACATATGGTCTCATATGAAATAACTTATATAAAAATATTAAAAGCTTCCTACTTCAGGCCTCTTAAAATATATACAGTTTTAAATTCCTATGACCGTTATGACCGTTTTATATTATCCTTAGAAATTGAATTAAAATAAAGTAAGATATCTTCCTCCATTATCTTACCACAAAAGGATTTCATTAGTTTTTTTTTTAATATACCTTTCCTTCATATAAAGAAATTTTAATACGTGACTAAAATAAGTATTAAGTAATAAAAGGGAAGTAAAGTTTAAGAGGATATAAAATTTAATTTCAGGCATGAGTATTAAATAATATAAAAGGAAATAAATTTATATGAATATAATATGAATGAAGAATTAATATAAAATTGATAATTAAACTTTGAATAATGGATGATATTTATTTAGGGATACATTTAATTCTTTTATTTAATTTTATTTATAAAATTGAAGAAAATAAATGGTGATCATGTATAATTATAAAAAACATATGTCTATTTGAGGATTCCATTTAATGTAAGTACCCATTAATAACATTTATAAAACTCCAATTTATAAAGTTTTATCCTTATAAAATAAAGTATGGGATAATTTATAAATTTTATCTTTATAAATAAATAAATAATTAATTAATTAAATGTATAACCAAAAAGTTATACAGTAATAGGTTGTGAACTATTCACGAAACTCTTAAATTGCTTTAAATAGAGACAATAATAAAGCATTTCATATAGTGAATATGTAGTAAATACATTTGTATGTGCTAGAGGGAAGATTGCATGAGGGGTATATTAATACATTGTATATGTATGTGAAATATTGTGGAAAGAAGGGGAGGAAGAAGGTATTGTATTATAAGTTTCTTCAAATAATAAATGGTGTTTTGTGTTTTCTCTATGTTTTCTAAAATTTTATTTCAGTTATTTTCTAGTAATGATTAGTTGTCTATTGATACTATTTCCTATTAGTTTCCTCTTTTTTATTCCCCTTTCTTTGGAATTTTCCTAGAATCTCACTTATTACTAATTACAATTATTGATCCGAAGGTATCAAAGTATCTATGCTTATGTGCTATGTTTTGAATTCTCCCAATGATTTTCTATAGAATCAATATCTAAATATTAAGCATTTCATAATTTCTTCCTTGCAATGTTGTGCATGATATCTCCTATTTGAACTCGTTGTATAGGGGAGAGTCTTGTTATATTATCTACTTGTGGTCTTGAAGATGATGATGTAAATAGAATTGGAAATAGAGTTACCATAGATTTCAATTGCTTATGTTGAGCTAAGAACTCTTTAATTTTCACCATTGGGTTTGAAGGTGGATACATTAGTTGAAGTATGAGAATTTGTCTTGGATATTATTCTATACTAGATCCAACCATTATAATTTTCAATTTATCTTTCTTCATTTCTTCTCCTTTATATGATGTCTCATGCCCTTTCTATTTCTCTCTCTTTCTCTTTCTCTTGTTCTATTGTTTCTATATTTTCACTAGGTTTTATTTTTTTTCATCCTTTTCTTGTGTAGTGTCAATATGTGCAATGTTCTACTACCTCCACATATAAAATATGAAAGAAATTCTAGACAAAAGGTGAGGCCTCACATCATTCTTAACATACCTCTACACTCTTTCCTTGATTGCATGTAAAATCATCTCTTCTACTACAAAGGAAATGAGGCAAGCCCACCAAGAAAAACATACCATTGAGCTAGGATTGTGTTGCTTGTGAGTCAGTTTCAATACATTTCTTGGTTCAAAAAAATTGAAACAAACATTGAACAATAATCAAATTTCAAACCCTTTGAAAAGTATGAATGCCTTTGAAGAGTCCAATATTAATGCTTGTCCCTAAGGATCTCATCTGTAGAGGCTTCTAAATATTTGAACTCATACCTTAATTCACTCTCTTCAAAGTCAACATAGGGAAACTATGGCCTTGGCTTCTTGATTTTTGCACAATGAACCTTGTGGAATGAAAGGTTGCTTAGACAAACATTTAGTTTGAAACTTAAGAAAGACAAGTGGATGTGGTAAAAAAGAAATTCATTAATCAAGATAAACTCACAATTAAACCTCACACATGTGCTTGTCTTCATGATTTCTTTCAAGACTAAAGTCTTTAAACAAAGATACACATTTCATTTTTTCAGAAAAAAACATCATAGTTCAAAGTCTATCAAGAAAATAATCTTGAAGATCTACCACAACAAGGACATCTTGGTAAGAAATTTTTATGCACATCTTTTGAAGGACGAACCAGACTTGTATGTCCAATATGAGCCCCTCATTTAAAGCATTGATATTTTGGGTTTAAGTTATTCATAGAGTAAAGCATGTTATTCAATATCTTGGTTTTGTAAAAAAGTCCTTTTAGGTTCACTTAGGATAAAAAAAACACCTCCATCCATCCCAAACATCTATCAAAATCCATCCCACAAACAACTTTCTAGAACTTTAGAAACATCATTATGCTAGAATTTGGTAAATCATTTAAACTAAATCAAAATCATCTTGTTTAGTTAGGTGTGTGGGAATGAATCCTTTTTCACACATTTAGTTGAATTAGCATCCTTAAACACATTTATCCAAAGATCACAAGTCTATCCTAGGATTTACAAGTTCATTATCCAAATTCAAGCATCAAAATAAAATCCTAAAGTCTAGTACTACCCAAAGTTCTTAGAAGTTCAAAACACACATAACATACACCCCTCCATACCATCATCATTTGATCTTAAAACATCCTAGAAATTCCTTTTGTACCTACAATTAGATCAACCAAGCGAAGTCAAAATTTTATCACACATACTTCCTAAGTTGATCCCAAATTTTATGGTCCAAATAATATCACAACACAAGAGGAGCATGGAACACAACAAGGAAACATCAATCGTGAGTGATTTAAGCCAAAAAAAATTCAATCCAAGGGAATCTACCAACCCTCCCCCTAATCTCCCTCAACTACCTCAAGATTGTCAAGAAGGGGATATCAAGTCGAGGATGTTACAAACAATTACAAAGAAATGTTCCATGATGAGTTGCTCAAATTGGTACAAAATCTTGATACCCACAACTTTCCAACATGTTCATGAAACTAAATCCCACCCAATACATGTTGGTGTTGGCAAAAAAAGGGGCTAAAATACCTTCTACTTTTAATGTGAGCACCATAATTTAACAACCCATGGGAACCATTCCACAAGCATCAATCACACCATATTTTCCAGCCATAGTCCAACCCATCTCCCAATTGTCATCATCACACGTGCCAAGTTAACCCATGACCACCAAAGGTAGATCACTACTTGGAGGCCAACACGGTCTTAGGTATGACCAACACCGTCCCAAAAGACAATCAAAAATCATATGTGCTACTTGTCTTCCATGGAACAAATAATTCATCCACTTTCTATGCCATGCCCGCCTATTCCCTTGGTAAACAAGGTTACACTCCAAAAATTTCACAAGGACAAGTAGATCTATTTAGACAAGTGGGCACCTTTGGTGCTTCCTCTTCACTCCTTGGACACACATCACAAACATATTCACTAGATCCCATCATAACTCCACCTACGTTGATCCAAGGTTTAATCGCTTCATCAAGTACCTTGCCTCAAAATTAAACCAATCAAACCAAAATATCAAACACAAATCAAATCAATTCATTAGTCATAAATCGAAATATGCCACTAATATCGCAACACCAAGTGGCCTCATCCCAACCATTGATCACACCATCAAAAAAATCCTAAGCATCGTAGGGTAAAGTCTCTCAAGGGTTAGGCATGTCAAATCTGATCCCAAGTACACCATCCATCAACCAACCTCTTTTCATCACACAACAACCTCTCAACATATCATCACAACAAAATCCACCACCCCCACCTCAAAATCCCAACAAAACAAACCAATACAACATCACATTGCAAGCTACACAACAAGCTTACCAAAAGGTATTGCAATAGCTACAAGTGTAACAAACCCAAGCACAAGCACAAGCCCAAGCCTCACAACAAAACCATGCACAAGCACAAGAACAAGTGCAAGATCAAGCCCAAACACATGCACAAGCCCAAGCCTTGTAACAACACCAAGTACAACAACAAGCAAAAGCACAAGCACAAGCACAATCTTTGCAACATCAAGCCTTGCAACAACACCACATTCAACAACAAGTGTTAATAGCACAAGCACAAAAACAAGCACTATTAGTACAAAAACAAAAAATAAGCCCAACAACAAGTGTTGTTGGCACAAAAAAAACAACAAAAATATCAAAAGGTGTTTCTCACACAACAACAAGGCTTCCAACAAGCCTTCATGAACACACAAAAAAATTCCTTGAACCTTAACACACAAGGAACTTACAACACCCCATCATTCACCCAAAAAACCATACCACCCCAAAAAATGTACATTCCACCACTCAACCCACAAAATGATCTTTTCACATAGATCAAATTGATCTCATAACAAATACAAGACATTCAATCTAGAAAGACAACAAAATAATATTCCCAATGGGATTTGTGCCCCTATCCCTTTGATAGGAACATTGCCATCCCATTCCCACCAAGATTTGAAATACCAAAATTTGATAAATACAAAGGAAAAGGAAACCATGAGGACCATATCCAATAATTTCATGTACATTGCATGGAAGTAGCATATGATGACTCCTATCTAATGAAACTCTTCCCCCAAAGCTTGGATGGTCTCGCCATTGAATGGTTCACCCACTTACCTCATGGGATCAAAAATTTCCAAGACATTATAAACCTATTTATAGAAAACTTCTCGTTTAATCTAGACATGGATGTCAATTTGGAGGAACTATTTGGCCTCAAGCAAGCTAGGGGAGAATCATTCACAACCTTCTTACAACAATGGAGGTCTAGAGACAACAAGAGAAAATGGTCCATGCCATAGGAGCAATAAATAGGAACCATCATTTCCAACCTCAATGGAGAATTGTCCTTCCAACTAAAAATGTAATGCATCATGGAATATGATCAATTAATCCCTAAATTTCTAAACATTGAGAGAGCCCTCATAGCATAATGGAAAACACCCAAATACAAGGATAATCGACCATCAACGGGCTATAACGACAAAAATTACACGTGGGCCAAGAATAAGTATGTTACCAATGATGGTGTTATTGATGACAAAGTGGTTATTAGTTCTCTGCAACCAAACACACACCAAAAAAAAAACCCACGACACAACACTCATAAACCACAAATCGGTTATCAACAAAATACACCACAAACAAACACACCTCAACAAAAAAACAACCAAGTAGTAAACAATGTAGATGCTCAAGAAGGATCACCCCAAGGAAAAAATATCCACATAAAGATAAATATACACCCTTGGGGAACTTATCGAATCTGTCATGAGGAATCTAATGGAATAAAATCTCATCACGCTCCTTGGTTATAAAAATTACCAAGAACCTCAAGTTAAATCACCTTGGTACAATAAGAATCACCTTTGTGATCACCATAAAATCAAGGGGCACACAACAACTAGCTGCATGAAATTGAAAAAAACTTATCCAAGACCTCATTGAAAGTAGGAATATAACTATTGACCAACAAGCGATGAACCAAGATTTAAAAATATACATGACTATAATGCTTGATCAGAACAAGGGAAAAGACAAGGGTAAAGGAGCAAACTATACAAATGTCAACCATGTCTACAACCATGTTGTAGCATCCTTAAATGAGTTCGTAGTAGTCATCAATATCAAGGGTCCTAACATAGAGTGTGGATTCACCACATGTAGAGGCATGATAACCATACAAGGACCATCACTACCGCATAGAGGATCACCTACTATTCTAAAATCAAATCCTAATGCATCCGATAATGACGATCATTGCCACCGATAATGGAAGACATTACGTTTGATAATGGCAGACATTGCATCTGATAATGGCAGACATTGTGTTTGACACAGTGTCTTGGACTAGTTGAAGAAAACCCCTGCTCAAATCTCCATCTTGGAGTTGCTAAAAATATTGCCCACACATGGATATTCTAGAGAAATCCTTTTTTGCATCCACTATTCCAAATGACATTGATGTCGATCAATTTAAAGCCATGGTCAGACACATCCCCGCACCTCATCTTCTTACATTTTCAGAACATGACCTCCCAATCCAACCATCCCATAATTGCATATTACATCTAGAGGTCTTGGGTCACAAGAATAAAGTCAAGAGAGTGTTGGTGGATGGAGGTGCTTGTCTCAACATTTGTACCTTGCAATTAATCAAGAATACAAACTTTTTCGAAGATGTTATTGAAAAGGGAAAATGAATCACCATCAAGGCTTATGATGATCAAGAATGGGTATCCCAAGGCACTATCCAACTTCCCATTCAAGTGGGACCAACCTTTATAGAAACCACATTCCAAGTCCTTGACCTTGACCTTCCCTACAAATCCTCATAGGGCATCCATGGATCCATGGGATGCAAGCCGTTGCATCTACATATCATCAATGCGTCAAGTTCCCTTATCAAGATAAGGAGGTAATTATCCATGGTAACCCAAAACCCTTTTATTGTTGCAAGAACTTGGAATCGAAATACTACAATATCCCACAAGTTCCCAAGAATAATGAAGGATCCACATCTTCCTTTGTTGATCCATCCACCTTTGCCTCCACATCTGAGACAAAGACACCCTCCATTCAGGATATCCCGAACATAAAAGTTTTAATCCAAGATGATAGTTGTGGAGAATATAAATTGCAGAAGAATGCATTTGTATTAGGAGAGTTACCTCTATCTCCTAAATCTCATGGAAAGTTGTAGCCAATCGACACATCTCAAACCTTCAAAGTATAATCGACCACTTTTAAAAGGTGGGGGGACTTAAGCAAAGAGGTTGTGGATGAACATATATCAAGCTTGCTCTACCAAGACAACAGGTCCACACCCATTCTTCTAATGGAGGAAAACACAAGGGTCTACAATTAATGTTTGGTAGGGGTTATAGCAAAAGTGAAAAAATGGGGCAGAATGATGATGGCTTATTAGAACCCCTCATTCTTGAGAAACATTTGAAGAATCTTGGCCTTGGTTGTACCACAAGTACAATGACCATTCTTGGTAAGTGTACCCCTTGTGACCCCTGTTAATATAGGAAGCATGAAGCATACACATGAATACACGTAATACATGAGGTATGTACATAAAAAAACATAATTCATGAAATCTACAGATCAATACAAATTATATGTAAGTCATAAGGTATACACATGAATACATGTAAGTCAAAAAGTATACATGTGAATACATGAAGTCACAAATTATACACATGAATACACGTAAGTTGCACAATAGACAAATTTGAATACACTTATATCACAAAGTATACACATGAATACGTGTAAGTTGCAAAGTATGTTGAACACCTAAAATACTAAGAGGGGGGTGAATCAATACTCTCTTAAACCATTCAAGCATTAAAAATCCAATTACCAAAGCATATTCAACATCAATAATGAAAGAAAGCATGAGACATTCACAACAACACATAACACATGAAAACTAGGCTTTTTACATGAAAAACCCAAAATGGGAAAAATAACGGTGAGGGTTAGCTCAAATTTATTATAACTGGTTATTGTATATTTATAGAAATGCTCACTACAGGTGGACTCACTGTCCAAGTGGACTCATTTTCCATAGAGAAAAATATATAAGAGAGATGGTGGCTCATAGCCTATTTTTAACTATTACAATTGCATCTTTCATATGCATGAAATACAGTCCCAATGAAGCTCAATAAACTAACTTTGCAAACTTTATCTGACTCAGATCTAATACTTTGCTTTCCTCTTCATGTTCACATCACTCTTATTCTTCAACTCAACATTTACAACTTATATTTTCTTTGCTCTAATGATATTCGCATGTAGGACATTCATAAAAAAACAACTTAAAACATTGAAAAGATTTGACATAAATATTCGCATCAAGTGTAACATTAATTAGGTCAGCCTAATTAGATGTACTACCCAAAATATAATGATTTAGATCCAAAAATTTCATACACATCTCATGCTATAGATCAAATATCAAAACAACTTGAAATGGACCTATAATTGATCCTACATAAGACTGCAATACTTAATTAACCTTTGCATACCTTCAAACATATTAAGTTGGCATGCCATAAGAACTAAAAGAAAAAAACTTCAAATGTGTATCCACATCTTAACATGTGGACCTCAAAACTTGATGCCAACTAGAATCCATACTCTTCTTCCATCTAGAAACTTATCCTCAAAATCACAAATCCAAAAGCTCATCCACGGAGAATTGTGGAATATCGAAGACAATTGTACTGTACATAAAATAACTATAATTTGCTAGGTCAATCTTTGTTACTCACATCTCTCAACCACTTGAAAAAACATGATGAAAAATTGGAATCAAATATATCTAACATCCACCAAAAATAATGTTAGAAGTGCAAAGTGATATCTTCATTTGCGGAGTGGTACATACCCAAAAACCAATGCTCTATTATACTGAAATGGTAGAATTGACACAATCAATTTTCCACACAAATGATATAATTGGACCAAAACAACTCAAAAAAAGTCTTCTTCAACAACTCAAAAATCCTATTAGAGCTGATCAAAATGGTCTGCAACCAAATTTTTTACATAAGTTACAATGTTGACATCAATGAAAATACTACAACACATTGTTATGTACCTTCCATGCTCATGTTGCCAAATAACATCATCAATGACAAAATCTTCAAACTTTCAACAATCTCCCCCTTTTTCATTGATGGGAACATGTCAAAATCTCCAAAAAAATCTTCCAAAATATTCTCCCCCTTTGCATCAATGGAAAAGGGTGTCTATACAAAAGTTATGACTTTCATCAAAGCTTCCCCTGAGAAATGTAAATATATATACAAAATAAAAAGAATAGATTAACTCCCCTTGAGTCATGTACCAGAGAAAAAACCCAAAAATGTACCAGATACAACACTATAAAGTTCCTATATGTACAAAAAATTTGAATTGAAATAATGAAAATACATAAAAGAATAAGAGATAAGTCAATCGGAGGTGGTGTTATGCCTTGCATAACCACCCCATTTTAAACTTGTTTAAAATAGGTCCCCTTGTTTTGTTCTATTTCCTTTGGCCTTTTGTTTTCTACCTTAGGCATTTTCTATTTTGTTTTGGTGGCCATGGAATCGGGACGAAACTGAACTTCAAAACTTTTTCTAAGTTTCAGTTTTGTTTCCCCTTCCGGTTCTTGTTCCACTAGTTTCCTGCGTTTGTTTGTTTCCTTGTTGTTTTGGCAGACGCAGAACTAGGACCGAAACTGAACTTTGGAATTTCTTCCAAGTTCTACTTTCCATTCCGTTCCTGGTTCTAGCTCTGCCGGTTCTTTGTTTTTTTGGTGGAAGCGGGACATGGACCGAAACCAAACTCTGGAACTTTTTTGAAGTTCTAGGTTTCGGTTCTGTTCCGGTCTTGGTTCCGCCGAACTCGTTTGTTTTTCCTTTTGTTCTGATCTTTTGATCGTGGGGTGTTTTCTTCCCTTCCTTTTTTCCTTTTTCATCTTTTTGTGTCATCTCTTTGTGTGTTGTCGGAGGCGGGGTCAGGATGGAATCCAAACCTAAAACTTTGAAAAGTTTCAGTGTTAGATTTGGTTCCGATCTTGCCCCGTTGTGGTTCGCCCGAGATCAGTTTTTGCTCCGATCCTGCTTGCATTTTTTTCTGTGTTTGTTCCTTGTGTTTGGTCTCTTTTGCAGGGATAGGTTTGGAATGGATGTAGGATTTGGTTTTTTTGTAAACTTTTAGTTTCCTCATCTGGTTTCGACTCCACCCCCACCCTACTGCGGTCCCCGGTTACTTTTCTTTTTTGCGGACGCAGAGCTAGAATGTGGGCTAAACTTGGAAATGTTGGTTATTTCCATGTTTTGTTCCCGTTCTGACTCCAGTCCCCGTTTTGGTTTCATTTTGACTCCGCCCCCACCAATATTAAAGGAAAGTATGTTTCTAGTTTGGATTTTGTTCCGCCTCTGCCAGAGTTGAGTTTCTTTTTGCTAAGTATAATTAAATGAAGGATATATGAAAGGTGGGATGATGATGATATTTTGTATGCTTTAGAGGACTAATAAAGGCATTGTTTTGCATGATTAAAGCATGTTGAGAACATCTGATGCTATTTCTCAAGGAAGTCTATTGGAAAACGTGCCTCAATCTTACTGGCATGATACTCCTGAAAGAGTAAATTCGATGAGACCCTCTGGAAGTCCTACCGACTAGCAGTTGTGTTCTATTCATTTGAAATAATGCTCAAGTCGCCAAGACGTTTCTATCTTGCTGATGGGATCATCGTTGTGAGTTTTTCTATCTCTCTCCACCCAAGGAGAACTCTTATCGACTAAGGATCTCTTGCCAATGTTTTAACTATTCGGTGTGACCTGAAGGCTCGTTGGTAGTCATAGCGATTGTTGAAGTCTCGCCAATGAAAGGACACTTCGGTGTGACATGGAGGCTTGCTAAGAACTTGTTTCGAATTGTTGGTTTAGAAGATGGATGTGTTCATGCTGGGTGTAGGGGAGACTCTCGCTGATGACTGTTGGTCTTGTCGATAGGTGTTTTGACATTGGTAAGACTTAAGGGCTCTATATGACTCATAGTGAATGCGATAGTCTTGTCGATGATTTTGCTGTGGACTTCGGTGAGAGGTCTCGCCGATCTTGCCGATAGCAATAGTTTGGGCGATGGTCTTGGATATCGGTATGATTCTTGTAGCTCGTTGTGACCTCTTGCCGATGGTTGTAAGTTATGCCAATAACGTTCATGGAGCATTGTAGCATCAGGGAGACACGACTAGTGTCTCACCAACATGCAATTATGCTTGAACAACTTTTGACCATCTGAAGATCCTACGTGGTATGTGTTCAACCAATCAGAGGAAGCTAAAGGTGACCCATTAGTAGTTTGACTGTTGTGACCGTTCCTGTGAGGAAGATCAATAGACTGTGAGCGATATGGATATACTCTGTAATCGAACATGATGATCGGTTTTGTGAACAGTGGTGTGTGATCAGTGTGTATGAATTTAATTCAGAGAGCATTGTAACTAGAATGTTCTATACAAGGTTGATCATTGAATTTGCTGCTATAAATTGACATCAGAAAGATAAGTCTGATCTCTAAAGATCTAGACAAAAAGGAAGAAGCCGTGAGTCTCAAATGTTAGATGGGATGTGTACTAGAAAAAGTAGATCGATATTAATGACTATGCTTCAGAACATTCAAAGTAGCTCTACAAAGAAGTCTCAAGGTCGGACACGAGGGCTGCGAGTTAATGAGGATAGTTGTAAAAGATCTAGAAACCATGCCTGAGAGCAATATTTTTCTAACATAAATAGAGTGCATGCATTTAATGCATCATTGAATTTGTTCCAAAACTTCTTCTAGGGCCGACGTTTTTTGTAACCGACTTATTTTTTAAACACTAAAAAATGGGGCTGACTCATTTTTGGCATGTTTGGTATATATGGCATTTTCACCTCTTTGTAAAAGGATCTTTTTCATAAATCTCTTTTTCCTTTTTGGTTATTATTAGAATTTTAGGAAAGTTAGGGTTAGGAAAGGTTAGCAAGCTAGGGTTTTGCAGGAAGTTAGACGTTTTTAGTTCAATAGGAGGAGGAGGTGATGTATCTTCTGAATTTTCTCAGTATAGATGGAGATAATTCAAAGACATGGGTTTTCTATACATTGGTGATCTTTCCAGATTTTTAAATGTTGTTTATCTATTTCACCAATAGTGGAAGCAACCAGATTTAAATCTACTTCATATTGTGCTCCAGAGTGGAATTTATCTTGGGTTAATTATTTGATTTGGAAAGATTTCAAGGAATGAAGTTTTATCTTATGTTTTGTTTAAATGATGATTTGCAATATACTGTTAAAGTTTGCACTGTGAATGAATGAAACTTTGTATTAATTACAAGTTAAATTTGTTCTACAATTTTATTTTAGGAATTCCTTGGAAGGTAACCAGTCTGATTAGTTGGATGATTCAACATTCTCTTTGGTTTAAAAACCTTGGTCTATCTCTTTTTCTATTTCTTTAAAACCATCGATTAAAGTAGGTTTAAATATATGTTTGATCTTATAACAATCTAGAAGCTCAACACCAAAAGGCCCCTTGAACATTACAGCTGTATTGACCACTTCGTGAAACATAAACATTGTGAACCAACATCAAAGACCTTGGGAGGTGATCAGTTTGATTACTAATTGTATTTTTCAGGAGAGGTGAGATATTTCACTTTTATCTTACCTACATGTTGCGGGTCAACTTGGCACCATCAACAGATCTGGCGCTAGGAGGGCCATAAGAGAAAATCGGATAATATTGGATTTGCTCACCAGAGAGGTCCCATAGAGTTCTTCTATCAACTAAAAACCCACCACCTTTGATAGAACTCAAGACCCCAATGAGACACAAGATTCACAAGACTGGGGTAACCATTATACCACCCTTGTCAGCTCCACCCACTCCACCAGGTTTTCCACCAATACCCCAGAGGATACCTGTCAATCCACCACCAACTCCATCTCAAGTGCCATTACAGCTGGTTCAGCCCATCCAACAGTTGGCTCAACCCCCACCACCGCTGCCAATGGAATTCTTTATGAATAATCCCTCTCCATTGGGGACTATTCTTAGAGGCTTTCATGATATTCCTAAGAATCCTAAAAGATTCTTGCACAAATATATTCATGGTGAATCAAGGAGTGCTGAAGAGCACATACAAGATTTTAAGGATGCTTGTACCAGAGCCCAGATAGCTCACCATGATGTAGTTTGTAGGTTGTTCCATTATTCCCTAGGAGATATGGCTTACAACTGGTACCTAAATCTTCCACAAGGTTCTATTATGAGCTAGACAGACCTAGATAATGCTTTCATCAATCAGTTCAGAGTTTATGTGGATCCAACCATTTTGTTCCACCAATTTGCTACCATTAGGAAGGAGCCATGTGAATCTCTGCCCTTGTTTAATACTAGGTTCCAACGAATGTATAAGAGACTGCAGGAACCCTATCTAGTTGCTGAGAATAGTGCCATTTAGGCATATTTTAGAGTTATAGAACCTTTGCTTGGCCTGTTCCTACAAAGGACTTATCAGCCAACAGATATTGATTCCTTGTCTAAATTTTATCATCTAGCCATCAAGATGCAACAACAAACTATCTCTCAACAAGGAAACTTGGGAGGAGGTTTTCCTTCGATAGGGTATTAGATGCCTAACCGAACCCATTTATTCAATATTGTCCTAGGGATGTCTCCTTCCCATTATGGACCTATATCTGAGTTGTAGACTCAATATCCTGTTCCATTCTTTGCCAACAGAGCTCCTAACTTCTCTCAACAATCACAGGCTCATCATAGTCAGCATGGTCATCATAATCAAGCTGGAACACCAAATCCTATTGGTCAGCCACCAAATCAATGTGCTGAGAGTGAAAAGATAGTTCAACTCACAAACTAGGTGGAGACCTTAAAGAAAACTCTATCTCAAGTCACAAATGATATGGCTCAGCTTAAAATGAACCCCTCTCAGAACCAAGGTAATTACCCTAATTAGAGTAATAACAATCAGGGTAATTATCCGAACAACTACAATCAAAGCTAGAGGAATTATCAAGGCCAAAACTACCCTAACCAAGGCTATGAAAATAAAAATAGAGGATATAACCAGAGGCCAAATAACAACCAACAATGGAATACGGGGCCAAATAATGGCAGGGTTCCTCACAATTATCAAGCTAATGAGGACAGGCCACATGTTGCGAATGTGGTTGACCTCAATTTTATGACTAACTGGTGTAGGTTGCATGATACTGCAACTCATTCTGAGGTAAACTGCCCTGAAATGGAGAGGGTCGTAGAGATGGCACAGGCAGATGCCAAAACATTCCAAGGGAATTCAGACAAAGGAGGTGACTTAGTTGATACAACTATGACTTATGACCTCTTTGAAGAAGAACCTTCATTCCCAATGTAGAATGAGAATGAACCAAAGGAAGATGTATATGATGCCCAAGCCTTTCAGACAAATGGAGGACACTTCCTAAGAAATCAGAATAAGGGTCCGTTCACTACATCAGCTCCACCTAACCATATGGTGCCTCTGAATCAGGGTGCTGATAACAACCCTCCTCCATCGAGGGGTCCACTTGAATCCCATAACAAAGGTAATTCATCTGGTGTTCTCAAATGTAATGCAAGCTATAACCTATAATTTGATATTGTTTCTGAGATGTAGAAACATAAAAACCCTTTATCATACTTTGACATCCTAAAGTGGTGCCCTACCCAATGAGAGATAGTGCTGAAAGCTGAAGAAGTTGATAAATCAAAAGGGAAAACCAAGGTGGCACCCACTGTAGACATGAACATAGCTTTGTTCAAAAGCAAGGTAGGTACCCCACCATCTCTTTCAAGTTTGAGAATATGTGAGAAGAATCTACACAATTGTCTGCTAGATTTAGGGGCTTCTAGCAATGTCATGCCATTTTCTATATGCAAGGAATTGGGATTGAACCCTATCCAAACAAACAAGAAGGTCATTCAACTTGATAAAACAGAGGTTAATGTAGTTGGAGAATTGAGAAATATACATGTGCAAGTAGGGTCTGACCCTAGGATTTTAACCAATATGGGCATTCAAGTAGTAGACATTCCTGAGACTTATGGTATGCTGTTGAGTAGAGATTTGATGAAAAGTATAGGGGGATATCTCTCCCTTGAATTTTCACACATGTGGCTACCATGGAGGGGAATGCCTACCTAGATTAGGATTGAGAGTGAACCTTGCCTCAAACATATCATCACTGAGTATGACTGTCCCAATGAGGTAGCTTATTTTGAAACTGAGATAGGGGTTTATAAAAGAGAGGAAATTCTAACCTTTTCGGTTCTTGATTCTAATGATTTGTCAATGCAAAAAATCCTTGATCCCATGATTAATGAAAACCAACAGGTATTGATTAGGAAGCTGCAACAGGATCAGCTGGCCTTAGGGGAAGATATCAATTTGCGGAGTCTTCTACTCCCTAATTGGTGTAGGGTACACTACCAAAATCAATCAGAACTAACCTTCCAACCCTGCATTAGTGTTTTAAACCATGTTTCCAAAACTAAGGAAAATAGCCTAGGTCACCTTGAGGCCATTTCAGATCACTTCTCATTCAAAGCCAAAAATGCAATAATATTTCCCAGGGACAATATACCTTCAAAGGAAGTCCCTCATCAAATTGAACCTACCCTGGTCATAATACCAAACTAACATAGTTACAATGAACAACCCCAAGATTTGTTTGATACCCGTGCACTCGCAAGTATACCAAAACCCAAGGGATTAATCAAAGATACAAGTGACTGTCAGAAAGATATCCTAGGAATACATGATATATCTGACCGAGAATCAGAAATTGCATTGGATGAGCCTATTAAACACCCATCCCCAATATCTAATGCAAAATACCAGGTGACCCCACCTATGGTTCATCTTATCCAAACACCCACAACAACCTCAAAGGGGTCAACCCCAACTCATGATCAACTATGGACCCTCACGTTTGATGGATCCAAATCCAAATAGGGTGTTCAGAAATGGCGGATGCTAGTGAGAACATTATCTATCAGCAGTACACAACACAATCCTTTTCCAATGACCCTTGGTATGCCGATATTATCTATTTCATGCTCAATAATCAGTGCCCAGAGGGAATGTATACAACTTAGAGGAGAGAATTGAGAATGAAAAGCTCCCATTATATGCTCAAAGGAGGATTGTTATACATGAAGAATTTTGAGGGAGTTTACCTACGATGCCTTGATCAACGAGAGGATAAGCATGCAATTACTAAATTTCATTGGAAACATGACACTGGCCATGGTTCTACAGATTCGTTAGCACATCAGATCCTCAGATCTAGTTATTATTGGCCATGTGTGTTCAAGGATGCCCACCAACATGTAAGAACATGTCACATATGTCAGACTTTTGCATCAAGAGAGTGCCATTCAGCCATGCCATTGCAACCTATTTATGAGGTAAGACCATTTTCCCAATGGGCACTGGATTTTATTGGGGTAATTAATCCTAATTCTTCTGTAGGACACAAATTCATTTTGGCTTCCACAGATTACTGCACGAGATGGACAAACACTATACCTTGCAAGAATAGCACAACGAAAGTGGTAATCGAGTTCCTCACTAAATGCATCACAACCAGGTTTGGAGTACCTTTTGCACTGGTATGTGACAATGGCCCTACCTTTTCTTCTACTGAGTTCATTTCATGGGATTATGATCATAAGATTGTTTTAAAGTATTCTTCCAATTATTATCCACCAGGAAATGGAGTTGTGGAATCAACTAATAAGAATCTCCTAGGAGTAATAAAAAAAATTTAGAGAACAATCCTAGGGATTGGCATACCCAGCTAAGATTTGTGTTATGGGCAGATAGGACTAAGATATAGGCTACTTTAAAGACTTCACCATTTAAGCTAGTATATGGCCAAGAGCCCATGCTCCCTATTCACTTGCAAATACCTGTCCTAAAATGTATGCAAAAATTTCACTCTAGTGATGATAGGATTGAAGTAAGGTTAGTTGGATTGTTGAGATTAGAAGAGCAAAGAGATGCTGCTTTGCAACAATTCTTTAAGCACCAGGCTGTTGTCAAACGTTGGTTTGATAAAAGAGCCAAAATCAAGGCTTTCAGAATATCAGACCTTGTGTTGCTATGGGATAAGGCTAATGAAAAAAAAGGTCCCTATCAAATTGCTGAAATCCTAGGAGAAAATGCTTTCTGACTGAGCAATTTAATGGGAGAACCTGCTCCATTGCCTGTTAATGGATAGTTTCTCAAACAATACTTTGGGCCATGAAAGATCTTGTATTTTTGTTGGGTTGTGTATATGTAAATAGTTTTGTTGTTTTCCTTTTCTTTTGTTGTTTTGCTTGTTGTTCCTTTGTTTTTCTTTGTGTGGACGTTCATATTATGCAGTTGTAAAGAGGGTTGTTATATAAAGTATACTTTGGTTATTAGGAGAGAATTTGGTTTAGATATTTTTTAGGTTTCCGATTGCATGATTTTTTCCTAAATTAGTTGTTTTATGTCCATTATCAATAAGAGTTGTGGAAAGTCTTGAAAACAAGGTGCAAAGTAAACAATCTTCATTAATTATGACTGAATCTGCCACAAATCATCACATACATCTCCTTTTGTAATGGTATATTTGTCCTAGGATGATAGTGTTGCAAGATTTGAGTGAAAAATCCAATTCCCCAGATGCTATTATGAGGTCCATGGTAGTTTTCAACCCAAAAAAGATGTTAGACATTTGACATATTGAGAAAGAATTGAATGAAATATTTGAAACTCCAAGAGGAAAAAAGAAAAAGAAAAAGAGAGAATTATCTAAGAAAAGAAAACTCAATATGAATGGGTGATTCCAGTATCTCTATTGGGGCTATGGATGCCTGACTTGCAGTAGAGCAATGTTGTGAGAAAACTAGAGGTATCTCCGTTGGAGCTATGGACACTTGACTGGAAGTGGAGCAATGTCCAGGATATCATTGCACAACAACTAAAGGGAATCAACTCATGTAGTTTAAATCTTGCACATTATTGTTCAAAAGATGAGGAAAACTTTGTAAAAGGGTGATGCACCATCAAACACACACATAGATTTAGGGGTAGCTAGTGTTGATTTACATTTGAGATTCTAGCTCAACCTTGGTTGTTAAAACTGACCTAATTGGAGTTGTGATGTCCATAAACTAGGAGTTCTGGGTAGTTGAATCCTTCGGTTTCTTGAAAATGGTTAAACCATTTTTCCCAGCCAAGTGGCCAATTGTTATGCCTTGCATAACCACCCCATTTTAAGCTTGTTTAAAATAGGTCCCCCATGTTTTGTTCTGTTTCCTTTGGCCTTTTGTTTTCTTCCTTGGGCGTTTTCTATTTTATTCTGGAGGACACAGAATCGGGAGAAAACTAAACTTCATAACTTTTTCTAAGTTCAAGTTCTGTTTCCCCTTCCGGTTCCGGTTCCGCCAGTTTCCTATGTTTGTTTATTTCCTTGTTTTGGCAGATGTAGTACTAGGACTGAAACTGAACTTTGGAATTTCTTCCAAGTTTTGGTTTTTGTTTCGTTCCCGGTTCCAGTTATGCTAGTTCTTTGTTTTTTTTGGCGAAAGTGGGACACAGATTGAAACCAAACTCTATAAATTTTTTGAAGTTCCAGGTTTCATTCCCGGTTCTGTTGAACTCATTTGTTTTTCCTTTTGTTCCAATTGTTTGGTCGTGGGGATTTTTCTTCCCTTCCTTTTTTCATCTTTTTGCATCGTCTCTTTGTGTGTTGTCGAAGATGGGGTCAGGATGGAATCTGAACCTGAGACTTTGAAAAGTTTCAGTGTCAGATTTGGTTCTGATCCTGCCCTATTGTGGTTCGCTCGTGATCAGTTTTTGCTCTGATCCCACTTGCATTTGTTTCCGTGTTTGTTCCTTGTGTTTGGTCTCTTTTGCGGGGCCGGGTTCGGAATGAATTTGGGATTTGGTTTTTTTGTAAAGTTTCAGTTTCCTCATCTAGTTTTGACTCCACCCCCACCCTGCTATGGTCCTTGGTTACTTTTCTTTTTTGCGGACATGGAGCTGGAATCTGGGCTGAACTTGGAAATGTTGGTTATTTCCATGTTTTGTTCCTATTCCGACTTTGGTCTCGGTCCCAGTTTCATTTTGACTCCACCCCCGCCAATATTAAAGGAAAGTATGTTTCTAGTTTGGATTTTGTTTCGCCTTTGCCATAGTTGAGTTTCTTTTTGCTAAGTATAATTAAATGAAGGATATATGAAAGGTGGGATGATGATATTTTCTATGCTTTAGAGGACTAATAAAGGAATTGTTTCGCAAGATTAAAGCATGTCCAGAACATCTAATGTTGTTTCTCAAGGAAGTCTATTGGAAAACGTGTCTCAATCTTACTGGGATGATACTCCTGAAAGAGTAAAGCCGGTGAGAGCCTCTGGAAGTCTTGTTGACTAGCAGTTGTGTTATATTCATTTGAAATGCTTAGGTTGCCGAGATGTTGTTGTCTTGCTGATGGGAGTCATCAGCAAGACATTTCGATCATTGTGAGTTTTTCTATCTCTCTCCACCTGGGGAGAACTCTTACTGACTGAGGATCTCTCGCTGATGGTTTAACTCTTCGATGTGACTTGAAGGCTCATTGGGAGTCATAGTGATTGTTGAAGTCTCACCGATGAAAGGACACTTCAGTGTGACATGGAGGCTTGCTAAGACCTTGTTCTGACTTGTTGGTCTAGCTGATGGATGTGTTCATGCTAGGTGTAGGGGAGACTCTTTCCAATGATTGTTGGTCTCGTTGATAGGTGTTTTGAAATTGGTAAGACTTAAGGGCTCTATATGAATCATAGCGAATGCGATAGTCTTGGTGATGAGTCTGTTGTGGACTTCGGTGAGAGGTCTCACCGATCTTTCCGATAGTGATAGTCTAGGCGATGGTCTTGGATATCGGTATGAATCTTGTAGCTCGTTATGACCTCTTGTTGATGGTTGTAAGTTATGCCGATAGCGTCGATGGAGCATTGTAGCATTGGGGAGACACAGCTAGTGTCTCACTGACATGTGATTCTGCTTGAATGACTTTTGACTGTCTGAAGATCCTATGTGGCATTTGTTCAACCAATCAGAGGAAGCTGAAGGAAAACCATTGGTAGTTTGACTATTGTGACCGTTCCTGTGAGGAAGATCAATAGACCGTGAGCGATATGGATATACTCTGTAATCGAAGATGATGATTGGTTTGGTGAATAGTGGTGTGTGATCAGTGTGTATGAATTTAATTCAAAGAGCATTATAACTGGAATTTTCCATATAAGGTTGATCATTGAATCTGCTATTGTAAATTGAAATTAGAAAGATAAGTCTAATCTCTAAAGATCTAGACAAAAAGGAAGAAGTTGCAAGTCTTAAATGACAGATGGGATGTCTATTGGAAAAAGTAGATCAATATTAATGACTGTGCTTCAGAACATTCAAAGCAACTTTGCAAAGAAGTCTCGAGGTCAGACATGAGGGTTGCGAGTTAATGGGGATGGTTGTAAAAGATCTAGAAACCATGCCTGAGAGCGATCTTTTTCTGACATAAACAGAGTGCATGCATTTAATGCATCATTTACTTTGTTCCAAAACTTCTTCTAGGGTCGACATTTTTTGTAACTGGCTTATTTTGTAAACCCTAAAAAATGGGGCTGACTCATTTTTGGCAGGTTTGGTATATATGGCGTTTTTTCCTCTTTGTTAAAGGATCTTTTTCATAAATCTCTTCTTCCTTTTTGGTTATTATTAGCATTTTAGGAAAGTTAGGGTAGGAAAGGTTAGCAAGCTAGGGTTTTGCAAGAAGTTAGACGTTTTTAGTTCAATAGGAGGAGGAGGTGATGTATCTTCCAGATTTTCTTAGTATAGATGGAGATATTTCGAAGACATGGGTTTTCTCTACTCTAGTGATCTTGCTAGATTTTTAAATGTTGTTTATCTATTTCACCAACAGTAGAAGCAACCAGATTTAAATCTACTTCATATTGTGCTCCATAATGGTATTTATCTTGGGTTAATTATTTGATTTGGAAAGCTTTCAAGGAATGAAGTTTTATTTTATGTTTTGTTTAAATGATGATTTGCAATCTACTGTTAAAGTTTGCATTGTGAATGAATGAAACTTTGTATTAATTACAAGTTAAATTTTTTCGACAATTTTAGTTTAGGAATTCCTTGGAAGGTAACCAGTCTGATTAGTTGGATGAATCAACATTCTCTTCAGTTTAAAAACCTTGGTTTATCTCTTTTTCTATTTCTTTAAAACCACTGGTTAAAGTAGGTTTAAATATATGTTTGATCTTATAACAATCTAGAAGCTCAACACCAACAGGCCCCTTGAACATTACAACCATATTGACCACTTTGTGAAACATGAACATTGTGAACCAACATCAAAGACCTTGGGAGGTGATTAGTTTGATTGCTGATTGTCTTTTTTAGGAGAGGTGAGATATTTCACTTTTATCTTACCTACATGTTGTGGGTCAACTTGGCACCATCAACAGGTGGTTGATATCTACAAAATTTGAAAATGGTCTTGCCATGCTATTTACCTTCCATCTTCCCATTCTCTCTTGGCTTCCATAAGATATATATTATGTGTTTCAAAATCCATAAGTATCTATTCTCCCTCTTTCGAAGTACCAGGTACTGGATTTATCTTCTTGGCCTCATCTAGACTCAAAAGAGATTTTGAAAGAATAATTTAGGAGTGACAAGATTCTTTAATTATCCAAATTTTAGGATGATGTGCTTTTTTTGTGCTTACAGCTGGAATAATTTCTTATGCATATCTTATATTATACTCCTTGTCTCTCTTGTTAGATTAGTTGTTGAATCATATGCACTTGAGGAAGTGTTAATTTGAGATTCAATAGAGTTTATCTCCTTCCTTATGTTTTGTGTGGCTTTGGGTCACTTCATGCCATACTAATATAGAGCCTTCACCTCATCAACACATTCTTTAGCATCTTTCAACAACTCTAAAACCTTTTTATGTGAAATGGCACATTTATCAATCATTTCAAGCATCCTTTTATCATTTATTCTTTTCTCAACCTATTTCTTTGCTTCTTCCTTCAATTTGGATGCATATACCTTAAAAGAATCAATTAACAGTTTTAGGTTCTCCATATCGAATAGAGATGTTTCTATACTTGCATTGGTTATGGTATCTTGAAGTGTTTTCATTGCTTCATCTATTAGTTCAATCCTCTTTTGGTGTATTTAAATGATCTCTTTTCTCACAGATGCATGAAACATATCTCCTAGTTGTAGCTTGTGGATGGGAAAGATATTATCCAGGTCAACATTTCCTTGTTGCATCAGTAATTGCAATTTTTTTTTGCATTTGACAAGCAAGGAGACGGCGACGACGCCTACGCTCTCTAACACCATGGTTACGTTTAATTTTATTTTGAACTTGTTGAGGTGTAACAATGGGTCGATCCATCATAAGTTCCAATTCTTCTGGAGGGGGAAGAACAGAAGAAACTGAAGAAGACAGGTCAATCACTTTCTCTTTAGCCTATACACCTGTTTAATGCAATGAGGTATGACAAGATTGGTTTCATTTTCTCTTGGTCATTTAAACGAGGAAGGAGAAGTGTTTATGGGTGGTTGTTCAGGAGGTTGTGTGGTTTGTTCAATGTCAAACTCAGGCTGAAGCATGGTTTCATCTAGGATAGGAAGAGTGGAAGTGGACAGAGACTGGTTACGAAGAGACAATTCGGCTATACATTTGGCTTTGAACTTTTGATAGGCTATGAAGAAGAAATATTTACTAGGGGTGATGGGCTCCATAGGTTCAAGCCAAAAGGCTTCTAGGGAAAAATTACCTTTGGAGGACAATGGGTTAAAACCACTATGGTTTATGGTAAATATTTCATTGCCATATGGAAACTTTAAACACTTACAAACAACTTAGGGGACCACTTTCATTGAGCGAAGCCAAGGGTGACCTAGCCACAAACGAAATTGGTTCGATTGTGAAATGATAGAAAATTTTACATACAAAGTTTTAGGTCCCACTTGTAAGGGGATACGATCAATTTGATCGTAGGGCACGTGAAACCATTATGTTTTTTAATCCATGCAGCTAGTTTATTGCAATCATCTTGATACAGCTCATGTAATACTAAAAATTCTTCTGTGATCACATTATCACCACAGGCGGGATCTATTAATATCCCATTAGTGGGTTTATCATAGATTCGACTGGCTATGTAAAGAGGACCATCAAGAAGCTTTTTGAGTATATCTTTGGAAGAAAAGGTGATATCAAGATTTTTGTTGGTTGGGCCCTTACAAGGGATAGCGTCTATTGCACCCACAAGTTCATCCATAGGAGTAACTTGGGTATCATCTGGAGTTATATCATTTTGTTCAATATTTTTATCAATGTTCATAACTTGAGGGTTTGAAGGTTCACTAGCCTTGACAAATGAAATATTGTGTTTAGGCATAGGATTGGTAAATATTTGTAAATTCTGGTTAGGGGGTGTGACAGACTTATTACCTTGATCATTTACACCCTCAATGGACAAATGAATCGAATCAATGAGGTCTTGAACTAAGTGATTTAGATGCTTACATTGTTCGGTGGCATGGCCATTTTGGAGATGAAAATGACAATAAGCATTTTTTTTTAAGTTGGGTGGTAAAGGCTTGGTGGTATCAAGTGGTTTAACTATAGAAAAAGTTATCATTTTTGTTGTAGTAATTGGGTCATCGTGTTATGAAGGGTATTAGGTAAGGGATTAAATTGTCTCTTCAAGTCCCTATAGGAAAAGGGCACCGCTTCTTTAATAGCTGCCACTTGATTCAAAACAGGTTGGGGTGGTTGTGGAGAAGGTTGATTAAATTGTAAAAAGCTTCGGTTGGGTTTTCTAAAGTGTGCATTTTTGTGGGTGGATTTCTCAAACTTCTTAGCTCAATTAGAAGTGGAATTTGACTCATGACTAGAAATCGAGTTGTGATAGTCGCAAAGGGTTGTACATAAGTGTAGGAACGAAGGAAATTTCATCATAGTTAATTTATCCTGAAGGTGAGTATGCAAGTTCTCGATAAACATCTTTTGTAGTTGTGAATTAGGAATCTTACATAAATTTGAGCATACAATGACTGGTAACGAGAAATGAAGTTAGTGACTTTTTCATCGGTATTTTGTTTACAGCGCATTAAATCTGCCATTGTTTTCTTAGGAGTCATGTGGACTTGAAAATGACTTATGAAGGCATTTGCAAGTTTATTAAATGATCAGATGGAATGATTGGGTAAGCTTGAAAACCACTCTAATGCAGTGTCTTTTAAGGTCTGAAGAAAAAGTTTGGCTAATAGCTTCTCATCAAGGACAAAGTCACTACACAAGGTTGTATAAGCATTGACATGGTTAGTAGGGTCTTTTTTACCTCCGTATTTCTCAAACCTAGGCATTCCAATTCCTTGTGGCATCTGTGTGCATAAGATTTCAAGGGATAATGGACTACTATAGACATGATATGTACGTGGAGCATTTTGAACTTGGCCAATGGTGGAGATTTGTTGTTGCATGGATGAAACGGTGTTAAGCAGTTGTGTGATGATGGGATCGGTGTAAGGAGTATGAGGTGGAAGGGAAAATGGAGATGGGGTGTATGTAATGTTGGGTGAAGTGAAAGGGACACTAAAAGGAGTGAAGGTGGAAGAGGGAATGTGTGATGCCACAAAGGAAATAGGAATGCTAGTTGGAATTGTGAAAGAAGGAGCCACATGACTAACTTGTGGCATAGTTGTTGTTACTTGAGGAGTGGTATAAGTTGGTATTGATGTTATGGTCAAAGGGGGGGGAATGTGAGAGCCTCCTTGGCTTGCAACTATGTTTGTTGATTGGGATGTGGAAGGAGCATGTTTATTGTATATCTCAGAAATTTTCTTCATGACTTGTAAGCCATCACCACTTTCAATCAACCGATGAAAGTTATCTATAGTAGGTATGGTAGTGGCAGAAATGTTTTCAAGGGACAAGTCTTGTTGTAAATGTGCAAAATCTTCATGGATACTTATGACTTTATCTTGCGGAATTGCACTAGTGTGTGTGTCAACATTCATAGGGTGGGAAGGTGAAGGCATAAAAGTGGTATGATCAATGCCTAATGCACCATTGTTCATACTAGGAGTAGGAGCTCTTGAGATCCCAAGGTTTGCTATGAAAGTATTATCATGGGAAGCCGTGAATCTAGAACTTTGTCTCACTAGAGTATTATAAATGGGGCACCAAACACTCATACAAGTACCACAAGAAATAGGATGCATGCAAATGCAATGCAATCTAGGACTAATAAAATGAAAAAATTAATAATTATGTAAACTAAAACAGAGATGTAGTACCAGAAAATAGAAATACATAAAATATCCTAAAATTACCAGAAATTGCAATGCAAAATATGCAAAAGGACTAAAGGGTGGCGATTTAGTCCCACTGATGATTTTTTAATGTTTTTTCAGAATTTTTAAGTGTGATTCTATGTCTTTCAGATGCACAAATGTAACTATAGTGTGTAAATGCAGATTTTTTTTCTTTTTCAATGCAAAAATGATGCAATAATGCAAGCTAATATGAATTTTTTCACTAATGCAATTTGAAACCCTAGGATGCACTTTAACTAATGCAAGATGTAATGCAAGGGAAACTTAGAATGCACTTGAAAATAAGAAAGAAACAATGTTCAACAGATGCATGTTCACCAAAATGTAAACAAAAATTTTATGAACCCTATTGGACACTTACCCTTCTAGGATGTTTCACCTAAAAGGGAAGGAATAGGGTTAAAAGAATCTATTGTTTACACTCAAAGATAAATGTAATGGGGGATGAAATGTGTCTAATTAAGATGTCCTAATGCAATAATTTGAAAATGAAATGATTTAATGATGCAAAACTATGAAAATGCAAAATGTTGGAAAACACAATGTGATATGCAAAAATGCCTAAGAAATATAATTAAATGATGAAATGACATAACAGAAAGGAAGAGGTGCACTTGGAATCAGAAGTCTGATGTTGGAAGATTTTGGAATTCTGTAAATTTGATTGAAATGTTGACCGGGACACTTAGGCCAGTTGGGGTGACTTAGTCCCAGTTTCGGGAAACTTTTCTGGAATGGGAATCTGCCAAATGGGTATCCAGAAATGTCAAAATCATATTTTAGGCCCAGAAGCGGGACTAATTCGCCACTAGTGGTGACTTAGTCCTACAAATCTCAGGGAATTTTGGACAGAATCTGGAAGTCTCTGATTTGTACTCTCTTTGCTAGCAGGTGGTTGTATTTGATTTTGCAGAAAACGGGGTAGAAAGTCTTCTCCAAGCTTGAATTAGGGTTGTCTTGACTAAGTTGACTTTGTGCACTTTTTAATCACTTTCAACACCTATTGCTTGAAAAATCTGCATACAAAAGTCACATGCAAGAGGGGGAAAATGGTTGAGGGTTAGAGAATAAGGGTCAAACCTCACTTTGGTAATCAAACCCTAAACAATGAAATGATATAAAAAGAGAGTGATAAATTAGATAACATGCAAATGTCATAAACTTACCACACCATGAATGCTCAAAATTTGAAGATGTGTAATGAAGACCTCCAATATCTTGACTCAATAATGCTTGATTTGCTTGAATGCTTTGATGAATGCTTGAATGCTTGTGAATTAGGAGAATGTAGATGTAAAATGAGGTGAAAAACCCTTATTTATACCTGATTTTATCAAAATTTCCCAAAAGTAACACATCACAGGCCAACCTCAAAGGTTAGAGGACAAAATCCTACTAGAATATTGAAATTATTTTGAGTTTTGTGCAAAAATGACTAAGTCGCCCCTATTGGCGACTTAGTCCCACTTAAGAAAATTAAGTGGGTGTCAGGAATTTTGGGGCATTAAAACTTGTCCAATGGGAATATCCTTAACAACACACTTGAAAACGGTCGGAAAGTGTATTAAGGGGTCATTTAGACATGAGAAAGGGTTGAATTAGTGAAATTAAGCCTAGAAAAGCATGAAATCTTGTTACAAGACTTTACAACACTTCAAAATAGGACTTAATTAGTGATGAAAAGGTGATTTTTAGGTGAATTATAATGAATAGAGTCTAGAAAAGTGTAGAAATGTTTTACAACACTTCACAACACCTTCACAAGACATCATAATTTGAATGTTTAGAACCTAATGTGAATGTTTTGACCACATTACAACGTTATACCCAAGCAAAAATCAAGCCAAAGCCCATTAGAAAGACTCAAGTGAGCACAAAAATGTCAACTACACATTTTTTGGCGACACATCCCCCATACGAGAGATAAAGATAAAAGGTTCATGAGGCCTCCCAAAAAGAAGATTCCTCCACTACTTCATTGGTAGAAGCATTAACATAACACATCATAGTCCCCCCTTAATGCTAAGAGAATATAAGTAGAACCAATTGAAATCGAGAGTGTGCAAGGAATATAGAGATGTACAAGAAAATGAAAAAGAGTGTACTCCAAGGCACACTCAATGAGGTGAGAATCACGAGGAGACATTGTTGTTTAATCACGAGGATCCACAACTGTGTTGTCAAATCAAGGCTCTACACCCCCTCCCTTCCCCCGCCCTTGCCCATTACACTTTATAATTCAGTGTAAGTAGAATAATTTCCTAAATCCCCTTCATGCATCTAGTTTTATGGCACTTTATATGAGCACTTTTACAAGCATATTTATTGTTACAAATTCTTCAAAGTTTATGTCATGAGGTGGATGAAGAAGACATGCCTTACAAGCCTCAAAAAAATGACAAAAACTTAAAATGAAACCCCCCTTTTTTCCAAACTCGTTGCAAAAGAATAAAAGACCCCTCTTTTACAAATTTTTAACTATGGCAAAACCAAAAAACACCCCCTTTTGCCAATTATGACAAAATAAATAACTCCCTTTTATAAAAGTCAAAATTAATAACACAAAGTTGATGGTTTACAATGTGTAGTAACTAACAAAGCTAACTTTTTAAAAAAGCAATGATTAGTTTGATTTTGACAAAATCATGGACTATCAATGTTAATGATTTTTAATGACTACTAAAAGAAGGTGCGACTCTTTCTTTGTGCCTAATGTAGCATTCGTCCCCAACCATCAAACTTTAACAAGTGCAACTTCATTCTACAAAGATACGGTTGCTGGAAAGAGTTTGTTGTTGGCTCATCATCAACAACCATAGAAAATATATTGTATTGGGTTAAATTTACATTGTCAAATACAAGTTTATAAAGTCATTTATTTTTAACTAATGAGGGAACTATCCATTATTAATTGAAAACTACCTAGATTATAAATTATATAATGTAAATAACTAAATTAATGGAACATTAATATATGAAGACAAACTAACTCTTTAAATCATATCAATCTAATACTATTTACTTCTCAGAAATTGATATGATCTAACAAAATTGATAATTCAACTATATAAATTTTACATATAAACTTTAAGTATAATCATAAATTAAAAATATTTAAATTTTAAAAAACTATTAAAAATAATATTACCATAAAACTAAATATAAAGAAAATGAAACCCTAATAAAATGTTCAACACAAATTAATAACTCTAATGAATAAACACTGAATAATAAAAGATCAAATAAATACATATTATTATTGTGTCGTATTAAATAACTAATGCAAATTACAGGTAATAATCAACCTCGAAGAAATAAATACATATTATTATTATTATTGTATTGTATCTTTATTTTTCTCCCTTTTTACTCTCTGCATTTATACTCTACATCTACTCCATCGATAGCTTATGTAGTAGCCTGGTAGTAACCAATCATAACTAATACTGCAAGAACATGAGTGGCACTTCACTCCCGGAACCCTTCCTGATTTGAAAAACAGAGGATGATCCGGATGGGATGTGGGACGAATTGTCTTACCTTCCCATCTCCTGCTAAGGTTGTTATTAAATCCTTGAGTTTTAATCTCACCCATCAATTTATGATGCTCCTGGTCCTCATCACTGCGGCATAGCTGCTGCACCACTTCTTCTGCCAGCCCGTTTATCATCTTCCCATTTTCAGCCACGGCCACTATACTTATTCACTTCCCCCTCTTTATCTACTTGGTATCCTTTTGCCGTTCTCTGTTTCCTTCTCACCTCGTCCACACCCTCTCTTTCATATGGCATCTTCTCTCTCCATGCCTCCATTTCACTTAGCGTCTTCTCCTCTCCACAAGCCTCTTGTTCTCGTGATATCTATTTTACCCGCTCCCGATACACATCTTCTAACGCTGAAATCTCCGGAGTGCTCTTGGGAAAGCTTGTAATGAGAAGGAATATCACTCTGCCCTTTGGATCATTCGCTTTCACCTGCAAATCCCACATCACCAATTTTTATGGAAATTCTTTTACAACAAAATTTAAATTTTATGGTAAAATAAAAGTACCTGTTTATTACTGTGGCTAAGGAAATCTGATTTGTGAGCCTCAAGAAATTTTGTCAGGATCCAAGCATTATCTGAAACCCTGTTCACCACCACCAAATGCCATCGCTCCTTTTCCCATTGCATTTCCATCCATCGATGAACCATCCTATTACTTCCTGAAATGTCCACACTCAACAAGCTCTGAACAGCGACCACACTATCCATCCATTCCGCACCTAATCCCTCACAATTTGAGAGTTCTAATTTTGTCAATGATGGGAGACTGCAGAAATTGTCAGAAAGCTTCCCTAACTTAATGCTTGCTGATAAATTCAACTCTTTTAGTGTTCCAAGGCAAAGTCGCCACACAATTCCTCTAGTTCACCACATTTGGATAAATTTAAAATTTGCAAACTTGTTAGTTTACCAAAGCCTAGAGGTAGGCTTGAAAAGCTATTCTAACCACACATGTCTAATCGCTCTAAACCAGTGAGCTTACAGAAGTGGGTGGGGAGCCTCTTTAAACTGAACACCCATTAAATGAAATACTTTTCATGCTTGAAAGCCAAAGAATTTCTTCTGGTAGTTCTCTCAAACTAGAACATCCATCAAATGATATATGGGACATCAACAGAGAGCTCACCTCTCCCAGGCTTGCAGGAAGAATAGTCAGCTTCTTACATCCTCTAAAATTTATCCTCTTTAAGAATTGCAAATTTCCTAGCTGTTCTGAAAGCCTATGAAGACTAGAGCGACCCTCCAATATTAGACACTCTAACGAAGCAAGTTTCTCAATATTGCTGGGAAGCTCTCACAACTTCTTGCAACAGGTTAAATCTAGATACTGTAATGAAGAAAGCTCCACAAAATCAGTTCGAAGCTCTTCTAATTTGTCACACCATCCAAAACTAAGAGAAAAAGGAGCCTTCAGGTTCCCAAATCCCGCCGGTAACTGCTTCAACAGACCACAATTGTCCAAGCATCTCTTGTAAAGATATGAGCTTCCCAGGCGGTTTTATTAATGGCATAAGACCTTTAGAGTTCGACAGGCATAGCTTCCTGAGAGAAGGCAAGTTGACTGAACTTGTGATCACTGTACCATCATCTTCTCTTAAGACCAACAGCCTCAGCTTATGAAAGTGACAAAACTCTGAGATTTCATGCGGATTCCCACTATAATTGCAGCTTCGAACTTTGACCACTTTCAGACAGATTCTGCAGCTATAAGTAGCTAAGTTAACATAAAACATGAAGACGTCTTCTTATCAAAACATAAAATATATGAGTTATAAAGTAACTAGGAATATCAAGGATAGTTATACAAAAAAAAATGCCATGAAAGAAATTTTGAAATGGCATCTTAATTGGTAAAAGACTGTTAACAAAATCATTTTAGGTGAAGAACTACTTGCCTTCATTGTACTTAACCCTACGATTCCTTCGAAATTTATACAGTTCATGTAAGTTAAACTAGTTAGTTTTGATATATCCATTGGTAGATTTGGCACATCACCGGCTTGAAAATATTTCAGCTTACGAAAGCTTTTATTGCATTCTCCTTTCATAATCGTCAAGTTCCCCATAGCTAATACTCTAAGAGACTTGCTCATTTTATCTAGCATTTCTGCAGATACTCAATCCGACGTGGAGATTCCCTCACAGTTTGTGTCAGCCACAGTCCTTTTATTTTAGGAAGAAGCTGTTGAAATTGAAACACGGTTTTAAAAGTTTAAAACTAATTCAGCAAGGTGCAACAAAATCTTATACTTTCATTTCTAAATATTTAATTTTCATACCTCACTATGATCCTGCAAGGCTCTTTTGAACTCTTCTACTGTTCTGAAGCACTGTCTTTTGATTTAGTACACCCAATTTTAGTAAGATCATGAATGCCATTGTCCGTGATGCTTCTACTTTGATAAGATGTTTGTAGTTTTCTTTTGATCAGAGCACCCTCTTCTAAGCATTCCATTTCTTCCTCCCCAACAATGAGTGCAACATCCTCCTGTTGGATTATGACAAAAAAAATTAGAAATAAAGTGGAGTTTTATCAAAAGATAAAGGAAATAAAGAAAGGAAAATCTTACCTTTGAAAAAGATAAAGATTTAAAACAATAAAAACAAAACAAAACAAAGCTGGATTTTTCTATGTTTAACACAGGTTGAAGATATTATATATATCTTTCTGCCTTGAAGGCTAAATCAAATATTGTAACATCCTATGGGCCATATCATTGATACTCCAATTTGACTTTTCTTCCATGACTGAGGATCTTCAAACCCTAGAACTTATTTCAAATTAAAATTTCTTCAAATCATCTTTGCCTGTTGCTTCACCTTGTCTTGAGACTGTCATACACGCATTCTTTCCCATAGAAGAAAAGAACCTTTCTGATATCAAATATAGTCCATAAACTAGTCTATATTTTGTTAATACAATTTTACCATTGTTTAGCATTCAATTGTGTAGTAGATTGCAATATAACTATAGCACTTGGAGTGCAACAATGGAGGAAATCATTTACCACAAGAGATGTCTATATATATCCTGAAAATCCCAGTGTGGGGAAAACCAGCTTGAAAATATGCCCTTTGTGACTTCCTTGAGCTCAATTGTGCAATTACAATGGGGATTTGGCTCATGATGGGGCAAGAACAAGATGAAATCGATTTGGCGACCACCTTTTATCCCACTTACTTTACTCTGCTGTCCTTCATCTCTTTGTCTCAGGAACACATGAAAGATTCTGAAAAGTGAGACACCAAGCCTTATTTGAAGACAAATGTAGTGTAGTAGTTGAAAGCCAACCATATATTGTGTTCTTTCCTCGTCGATTCTCAACCATGGAAAGCCAATCATGATGTGACATATACTTTGCTGGTATTGTTTGAGCTGATTTGTAGGCAATGCTCTCTAGCACAGGGTTGCTACAACTGATTTTGTCTCATAGCTGAATGTTTATAGCTAGTCTATGCCATTTAATTTTGGAGTGTCATATTTCAAGATGGTAATTAGTTTTATTAGAGAACCTTTGAGCGGCAAGCATAATGAGATACTTTTGACAATGCATGTCATCACCTCATGATTCTGAGTATAAAGTTAAATGTTAATATTACATTTTTTGAACTATTTTAGTTCATTACTGTTGAATGCTTGAGATCTATGGATTTGAGGAGTTCTCTATTTTATTCCTAGTGAATGTTAATCTAACTTTTTGACTGAGTAAAGAGATTATTGCCAACAAGTTCATTTTACTTTCGCTTGGGAGCTTGTGCCCTGGAATGTAGGTTTTTACAATTGCTTTTGTAAGGAAAGCCACAGAACCTGGGGAACACTGAAAATCTCAAACAATGGTGTGTGAGGTAGATTCTGATTGAGCACGGAGAATTTAAGAGGTTTACAATCTTTTGCCATTCACTGATTAGATCACATAGCACAAAAAACAATTAAGTGCCTCTGCTTGAAACAAGAGTTATATCTCCAGGGTGGAGCTCTAGGCTACAAGGAAAGTCTATAAAAAGGATTTGGAGCTTTTGCAATTGCAGGTGCTTGGTTTGAAAATGAATATCCAAAAGAACTTTTTAATACACAGCCATCTATTGTGCAGCTCAAGTCATCAAGATGTCACTACCTGTATCCCAAACTGCTCATAATAGTGTATTTTATGGCTGATTTTCATGCATCTAATGCCATTGCTGTGTAATACATTAGCTACCATCACTGGTTTTCATGTCTTCAAAGCTAATCGACCTTCCACAGGTAGTTCCTCTTTTTGCCAACAAATGATCTAGCTTCCTGGGTCAGGAATGCCCTGAATTCCAGTGGAGCAAGCAAGTTTGGATGTCCAATCAACCCCCTAGCTCCATTGAATCTCAGGGAATGTCAGGTCAGAAAGACATTCAAGAAATGGTTAGGATGTATATTTCCTTGATAAAAGCCATTGATAACCTAGAGGGAAGTATCTAGTATTTAGGCAAGCACACGAGAAAGCATGGTATTCAACCTCAGTGGTTTGAGGGTTATTTTGTGCACTTGTTAAATTGTATGTAGATGCAGGACTAATTTACAGTCCACTTGGTGTAATATAATCAGTCTCATCAATATCAGATTGAAACAACCGGGAACCTAATCATGTATGATCCACTTGAGAAAATGGTGGCAGAAATTTGGAAATAATACTGGAAGATGTGGACCTTACACCATCTCTTAAGAAGTAGGCAACTACAAGCTGAGAGCTCTTAACACAGCCAAGCCCTACAAGCTCAATTCCTGACATACAACCCCCAATTGAGCTAAATAAGTTCTTGCATGGAAGAGGGAGGTACTTCACCTCAGCCTCTTAAGGGAGTTCATGGAAGTCCTTTTTAAAACAGAGTTTTTGTAGGTGAGATCATTACAGGAGACCAGGAACAAAAGTTAGGACAATTCAACCAAGATTGTGATTTTTGAGAGCATAAGCTTGTTATGATGAGCACAATAAACCTCACTAAAGTGAATATTTGATGTTCTTTTTGTGTTATGTATTTGTACATTTGTAGGATGGTAGGTTGGTCTATAGTTTATTTGGTTGTAGTTTGCTTAGTGGTTGTTTTCTTGTGTAATTAGGTGTCTTGGCTCTGGTAATGGATTTTAGGAGAAAATGAATGAAAAATCAGTGGATACAGAAATATGCCAGTTCAAAACACAAAGGACTAACCATGGTGCATATACTCTTCTTACTTTAATTCAACAAAGGTGTCTAAGGGTCCTAGATGATGTAGCAGCTGCAGCCATAGTCTCTGCCTGTGTCTCCATGCCACTCTCACCAACACCATCCATGTCTGCTCGTGCTCTAGCCTCCTCCTCAGCCATGGCTACAACCTCAGCCTCTCTATCTGCCTGGTCCACCCAATCAAGATCCTCATCACTAAAGACTGCATCTGTAGCGTCGGTGATCCACTTAGATTGTGGATCAACCTCCTCTAGCCTGATCGGGGTGGAGTCCTTGTTAAAAATCTTCCTATATCTAAAGCAAAGGTTGTAATTAACATATACCAAATCGTTCATCCTCTCCATTGATAGTCTATTGCACTTCTTGGAGTGTATGTGCTCAAACATACTACAATTGCGCTCACAACCAGATGAACTACATGGCTAGCTCAATATACGAATGGAAACATTTTGAAGGTTCGGTGTATCAGAATTAAACATATGCCACCATCTATTTAAAATGAGAAAAGGAAACAAAATCAATCTCATTTCCAACTTTAATTTTCAAGTTTCAAGTTTCAAGTTCAACATTTAATAATAAATTATAATATAAAAAGATTAAAATTATGCCCTTAAATATATTTTTACTTGGCTATAATGTCATCCTACTATCTTTGCACAATTGACGTGCAAAGAGTCCTCCCTATGCTTTAGTGAAGGTGTCTATCTTGATTACTATTTGTATAGTAACAACAAGCAACATCCACTCTATCGTTGAGTAGAGCCCACTAAGAATCTCACTATCTGCACGGAAATCACGGCTGAATTGGAAGGCCGGATTTAGGAAACATGTGGCTGCATGGAGGTGACTATGAAGCTAGTGGTGCCATCTCCTATCAATAATCTCCCAAATGGGACAAGACTTCTCCTCAACTCCACCATAGACGGATCTAATGGTCTCTTTGGCCCTATCCATGCCCTCATATATGTAGCCCATTGCGGATTTCTCCCCATCAACAACTCGTAGGAGAACTAGCAAGGGCTCAATAAACTGCAAAGTGCAAACATTGTGAAACATTAACTTAAGTGTGAACGAAAATAAACAAATAAAAGTAAAATATGAATAAAAATTAAAACATAATGAAGAATTAAATTTTACCTTCACAATCTCCTTCACTGGTGCCCAAAACCTTGGCTCATCAAATATTCAATTACTCACATCAATCCCTGCAGTGGTCGTAGCATAGGATGAGGAAGTCCACTCCTCACCAATAAACATGCGCCTCAAAGATGCCTTTGACCGAATCAAGGATTGTAATGTGATAAAACTTGTGGCAAACCTAGTGATGCCAGGACAAGCCAACTCCCTCAACCCCGGTATTGCCTCATTAGGCTAAGGACCCATGTGTGATTGTATACAAATTTACAAATGGTTTTTGCCGCATCCACACATGTTTTGATCTATGGGAGCTTGCCAAGATCCTCCAATATGAGGTCAAGGCAACGAGCGGCACATGGAGTCTAGAATGTAGTAGGGTGCCTCTCCATCAATAATCTACCAGCAACAACATAATTTGTTGCATTATCGATCACCACTTGAACAACATTCTCTTCACCCACCTCAGCTATCACCTCCTCTATAGCCTCACAAAAGGTAAGTGGCATTTATGACATGGGCATAAGCATCAATAGACTTGATGAAGACAGTGTCACCTAAAAAATGAAACAAAACCAATTATTCAATAAATTAAAAACATAAATCAGCCATATTAATCACTAAATCAAAATCAAATTTCAAATTAATCAATGCATTGAGGGAAGTACAATTACTTGCGAAGGAAACTAGAAAATCAAGTAGCGTCCTATTTCTCCTATCGGTCCAACCATCGGTCATGATGGTGCAACCCAAACTCCTCCATTGCAAGTGTTGCTCCTCTATTTGAGCTTTTACATCAGCCACCTTTTAATTCAAAAGTGGGCCCTTTAATTCATCTTCGGTAGGGGCTTTGAACCCTACCCTACATATGGTTATGGCATCAACCATATTTTGCCAAAAGGGAGACCCAAAACATGTCATAAATAAATTAATAAGTTACTTAGATAAGTATTGTAAAATGAAATGTTTTAACTTTAAATTTGAATTTGAGAATGAGATACATCTAGATTCTAAATATAAATTTTAAAACAAATAAACAAAAAAGAATTACCTAGCTACATGGAAGGGAATGGTGCAATAGTACTAGAATTCTACAGTTGATTTCTTCGCTGCGTCATGTGCAACCTTGTTCCAACCCATGCTTTCAAGCAACAGTTGGGAACTAGGAGTACTGTGTGGTATAAAATATGAATCCACTCTAGATTTACAAACTCTAGGGAAAATGCTAACACTCCCACTACCACTAGGAGTAGCGGCAGCACTAGGAGTACCCCTAATTGGTGCACTAGCACAAGCACTAGGACGAGGACAGTATGGAGGCATGGAAGAAGCATCTCCAATGCCACCAATGCTCGCCAACTCCTCCCTCTAACTCTTTTTCATTTCTTTTTGCAATTCAAATGTTTATAATTGCACTTGCACCTCACAAATAGCCTCAAGAGGTGCATTAATACAGCCCACTGCATCATGGACGAGTATGCGTGCAATATGGTATTTCAATCTGTTTATGACTTCATGATATATTGTTTTGCAATATTTACATTTTGCCTCTCCTTTTTTCTGCCCAGGAAAGATTTCAGCATATTTCCAAGCAGGGTCTTTTCTACCTAGGGTTTGAGACATTGTGAAAATAAGGTTTGAATTGCAAATGAATGTGGCTGCAATAACGAGTAGGGTTTCTAAAATTATTTAAGTTGCAAGTAGGGTTTGTAAAAAAAGAAATGCAAACTCAAAAATACAATGCTTTTACAAATTACAATAAATTTTTTGTTAAAAAAACACAAAATAAACCAATTAAAATCAAACTTACCTCTTAGATTAGGCTTGAAATGCAATGCAAACTCCTTCCAATAGCTGGTAATGAGCTCTCAATACACCTCCTTCCTGGTATGAAGCTTCCCAAATGCTATTTGAGCCTAGATTTGTCTTCAACTTCTTGCTGGTTGCCCTACAATGAACTCTTGTTTTTCCTCACAGCTATCTTTTCTCCTCCTATTTTGCCAAATAAATGAAATGAAGTTGCTTTTAGGGTTGGGGAGAAGATATAAGTAAAAAAAAAAACCAAATTAAATGATGTTTTATGTTTTTTTTTTGCTTTTTTCACTTGAATCTGCTGGCTGAGTCCTGCAGTCGGGACTCGCCTGGACTGGGCAAGTCTAGTCAGGACTCAGCAAGACTCGCCGAGTCTTGGCAAGTCCCGTTTCTGTGATTTGGAGATATAATTAAGAAATTGAAAAAGCTTTCATTGCAAAATAGTGATTTGTTGGATGGTTCTTGGGTGGATAGGATTGTTTGGGAAAGTGGTGAAGATACTCCAATAGCAAAATTGATTTTCAACCTTCAAGATTACCAAATGTTGTTTGAGATAGTGGATGCTAAAGAAGGTAGACATCTACAGACTCATGCGGCAGCTATGTTAATTTCTCCCTCATCTAAAACAGGAGAAACAGGAGAGCTTGGCAATCAAGCTGCTTCCATTGCTAGATTCAATATCTCCAATGACAAGTATTATTCAATTGGGAAAACCTCTCGGCAACAACAGAAATCTCATACAAAGAAGTGGGCATTTCATGGAATCAAAATCGTACATTCTCTGCCAGCCATGAGATTGCAGACAATGAAGCCAAATCTGAGCAAGTAAGAGCAGTTTGTAGTTGATTTACCTTTCTTGTAGAAATGGTGATTTAGGATTCTCTGGGCATAATCTACAAGGTTTAATGCTTATCCATTGAGGTGTTATTTTTCCATGTTTTAACTAACCCTATGGCAGCTGATTTCAACAAAAATAAATGTACTTATGGTCTGAAGGAGTGTTGTCTTAGTTATACCTAATAAATGATTTGGGTTTAAAATTATACAAATCCAGAGTTCAAGATTGTATTCATTCCATAATTGCATACATTAAATGCAGCATTGAGGCAACATAAAACCACAGTTTCCAAGTGTTAAACTGAAGAATGGCAATTTTTATGTATACATTCATGGCATAACTGCTTTAATGAAAATGGCTATCTTTCTTTAGCAGCAATCAACCAAACCATCAGAATTGCTGATATATCACCATCATTAACATGTAAGCATGTTGTTGTAACAATATCCCAGCATAAATTGCGATACCGATTAAATATAATTGCTCTGTAAAAAGAGTAGAATTTCTTTCTAATTTTTTAATGGTTTTTTTGCTGTCCAATTTATCTCTTCCATCTGCATTGTCATCCTTATCAAACTTGTAAGACATTTTTAGTTGCATCAGCTTGTGATTGAGAAAATGCAGATACTTTCCTTGTCCTATAGCTTGGAAATGCATTCTTTGACAGCTTTCAATATAGCACACTCCATCAAACTTTTTAATGGGTTCCAATGTTCCATACAGTTATCTATTATATTGTCTGCTAGGATTGAATGCTCTTTATTGTATGCTTAATCTCAAATTATTCCCCGAGGTCATTAACATGTGTATCCTTGACTCAATCTTCTGGCTTTAGTTTGTTGACTATCCAAAAATTGGCTAGTTGGGAATAAACCTTTTGGAGGTGTTTTAATACCTTGAGGTTGTTACTACAGTCTGTGCTGAAAGGTTCCAGGAAATTATATTAATCAACAAATGTGTAGTAGAAACTTGAAGAAAATGCATCATATTAACTTTAGCTGTAATCATATTAAGTTATGTTATTGTCAATGTCTTAATAGCATGATCTCAAATTTTCTGGCTTCGGGTATATCCCTCGTTAGCCAGACAATTAGCATCTCAATGAAATTCTTTGAGTAGTTTTAAATGAAATGTGGTAGAAGCAATATTGAATATATTTTATTTTAGATACAGATTTTCCAAAATTCTGCATCTTATCTAATTTACATTATCACTTTCCAATCGAATTCACATACGGTTCAGTTCATTGGCTTCTAGTGTTGGACGAACGCCGCAATTACACCCTCCATGGCCGAGCCTCAGGCTCTGGCCACAATTATCCTACAGCGCCATCACACTCAGGGTTCCGATCCACAAGATAGCATCACATCCTTCAGCATTCATGGGAACATTTCTATCCTAAGGGGTCTGACAGGTCCAAGTTCAGCATCCGGCAACTATAATCATATCGGAATTGATCAATACATCTCCGGTCCAGGAATAACATATCCGCTACGGCAGTCCTGTATATGTTTACCAGATCTTCCAGCATACTGCCGGCGCCATACCTTGAAGTCCGATTGCATCTCTTGTCATCTGCGACTCACTACTGGTGATCAAACATTCCTTGTGCGAAGCTATCTGAGGCAACTGACTGGGAACTAGCACCATTACGGGCCAGCGAGGAGTTCAGGGACAACTTTGTGATAGGCACGGGTCTGTTAATCTGGTCTGTAACTTCAATCAAAGTCATTTTACCAGATCGATTGGATTGTCTAAGTTGAATATCAAAAACAATCTTATTTTGTGTGATACAATTCTGGTGCGCTGTTATTTGAGTTTCACAGAAATATGAACTAGTTTTTTCCCTGTGTGTATCAATTTTCCAGTTCTGAGCAGAGTTTCTATTTCAGAATCATATTTACATTGTGAAAGTAGAATCAGTTGTATTACATCTTTTAACTGTGGTTTTTGGACAGTTGGCATAGAACCATTGCAGAGAGTGGGATCGAAACGCAGGACTATCCTTTTGGACAGCCTCTCAGCTGCCATAGAGCAGTTGTTTACAGAAAGGGCTTGTAACTTTTTTTGGAAGGATATAACTTTGTTTAGGTGAATCTGACTGAGCTGTTCATAAAATGTGACTTACGGTGCTCAAATGGATGAAATTTGACAGCATTTGATTATTTCTGCCCCTGATATTTGGACTGTCTATTGTTGGCTGTTGTTTTTTTTCAATTGTGTTTTATCTCCATAACGTTAGATAGTTAGACTACTTTTCTATGCAGCATACTATTATGCAATCGTGTATTCTTTCAAAAATATCACTAAAAGAGGTTATTTTTCACTTTAAAATATGGTTTTAACACAGTTTGAGTTGTGGACAAGCATAAGAACCTTGGAGTTCTTTCAGTTCTTTTATGGTAAACCAGGTCAAATTCAAATTCCCACTTAATTTGTCTGAATGGCAAATATGGAATCCCACAGACTAAATATGGCACTTGAGAATATTTAATGCCAGGTGAAATAGGAAGAAACAAAATCTAAATGTATTTAGTACAAATTTATTAAACTTTGAGAAAAAATCCTCTGGCTCTCCATTACGAATAATTAAGTATTAAATTTGGGAAAAGTCTACATACAAATTTTAAAGTATAGAAATTACTTAAATTGGGGGAAAAGGAACTGTGTGCTATTTTAGTAATTTATTGTCTATTTTAAACAGAAGGAAAGATTAATAAATTTGAGAAGAAATCTAAAAGCTGTCGTTCAATTTTGCTAGTTTTAAAGCTCATACAGCATGTGTGATGTCTTTCCACCAGATCTTCTGATTTAAAGATTTTATTTCATTAATTTTTTATACAATTTTACTTACATATCTTTCCAATTCCGTCCATTCTGGTCAGAAAATGCGAGAACAACTCTCCATCGAACTTTGTGATACACATTTCCGGCACCTGCAAATTCAACCGCAAAACTCGGTATAAATACCAAAACTGTAACAACAAAAATTTTACACGCCCATTAATTAAAGAAAACAAAACCCATCAGATCGTTTGTTTACCTGATAGTTTCACCATTACTTAAGCCGCGACAAGAAAATACCAGCAGAAAATCGTCCAGAACAAAGAAATAAAAATAGTGAAACCTAACATTAGGCAGGAATTCAATCTGCCTATGTAACTTCTTACAAATCCTAAATCAGAAACCCTAAGGCGGAACTGATTAAATAATTGGGAATTTAAAAAAAGTGTCAAAACGCGTCTAGATAGGCAGAAAAGAAGAGGTCCTATGTTCATTCGACGCTTTCGGTTTTGTTTTTATTTTCTTATATGGAAGTTTTATCTACGCAAATTAAATATATAAATAATTCGCTTAATTTAGGGATTTTAATTAACTTAGAAGTTTAATGTAAAATTAATTTATGAAATTGAATGAGTTTCATTAAAAAATAATGTAGTTGAATCTTTGATGAAATATTATAATTTGTTGCATTATAAAAAACATTTCTTATTTATTTTTGGATAGTTATGAACTATAATGAATAGTTTGCAAGGTGCAACATTTGTTGAAGGTTTTGCAAATGGGAAAGGATGCTAAATGGACTTGATCTTGGAGGAAGCTTCATGACTAACTCAAGTGTGTTAAATGGGCCATTCATGATCATGAGAGATGGGTTCACATGAGCCCCTACTCATGAAATATAGATTGATGAGTTTTACATAAAATCTACACCATTGAATCTTAATAAAACATCACAATTTGAAACATTGTGAAAAATATCTCCTACTTGTCTTTAAATTAAATGTGATACTTAGCTCCATTTTGGATAAAGGTATATATTATTGAAGATGTCAAGGACCAATTTGCTAGTGTGGTGTAAATTAAGGCATTATCCAAAAAACACATAATCCATAAATTTAATGTGTTTTATTTTGGTTCAAATCCATGCTTATAGAAATTATCTTTATGTCTATGGAACTAATCTAGCAGGTGGAATTCAAACTAGAATTGTATACCTTAAAATAAGACATACAACTTCTCACATTGGTTTTATTTTGAGCTTTGATGTGAATGTCAAGTGGAAGTTTATAGTTGTGGTTAGGGTGATTGATATTGATAAAGTAAAAGAAATTTAAAGTGGGACAAGGTGATTGATTAGTTGAGGTTTGTTGGTCCATGGGGAGGAGTGAATTATATGAGTGATTGAATGGTTGAGGTTTGTTGGTCGATGAATAGTTGAGGTGGAGGATTGTTATATGAGTGGTTGTCTTGATGATTTTCTTGTGAGTTTATAGTAATGACAATGGTAGGAGGAGGCTTGAGTCTACACCTCCATTGAGAAAATAGTTTCAACCCTTGCTATGTTGCATGGCTATGATGTTGGGAGCTACATTCCATGTTAGAAATTATAGAGGTCTGACTATTATACCCAAAATTACCATTGTTTTTTTGTTTATAATTTTTTCTCAAGTTTTTAGTGTTCATCATCTATATACTTAGGTACTTTCATCCATATGAGATAGGAATTTTCTATTCAAGACAAGCATCCAACCATATGAGTTAGACATCTATCTAAATGGGACATGTATTCCCCTATCCATCTAGGATAAGCATCTATCCAAATGGGAAAGTCATCCATCCATATAGGATAGGTATGTGCTCTAGCCAAAGTCTTAGACTTATCAAGATCAAATGGATACTAAGTCACTCATAGAAGATTACACTCCTTTAATGGGAGTGCATTGTGGTTGTTGTTCTTCAAGAGTATATATTTAATATATTTTTATGAAATATAGACTTGAGTCTCTAGCCTAAATCCTTGGGAAGTCAAGAAATTCATCTAAGATTTGTATGAGTATACAATGAATACATTTTATCTGATAATTTATCTTAGTGATTTCACCCTGTTTGTGTAAATAATGTCTAGTACCTAGTTAATTCATTACTAGGGAACTTATTTACATGTTAAGTTTACTTAGGTCCTAGGAAGGAACCTTTCTAGAAGGTGTTAGTTGGCATTAGTTGTTATCTTATCTTTTGACTTGTAACACATGTGAATCTAGGTAGTTGTGATAAGTTGTCTCATGTTATATGATTAAAACACTTGTCATAATCCTATGACATCTTGTATCTCACCTTGGCTATACAACCAAGGGGTTTCTACTATATTTTTCATATCATTGAATCATAATTAATAAGAATACAGTTTATTCTTGTTATATTCATATTCTCTCTTTGTTCTTTCCATTTGGCCTCAAAATCTTGGCAGCCATAGCCAATTCTAACATGGCATCAGAGTGGGTTGGGTGCCATAGGTTAACCATTTTTTGAGAGATATTGGTAAATCTTGAAAAGTTGAGTATGATCTTCTCTTGCATTGTATGATGATTTGGAGAATCAGAAAATCTTGATAGAAATACTAGATTTTGGGAGGTTCCATTTTTGGCTCTTTATTGCAGGTTCAAATATGAACTGGGTGGTGCAAAACTAAGTTCACCATTGTGTTCAGAGTGTTCGATAAAGTTGATTTTTCCTTTTGTTTCATCCAAATCAGATTTGTTTTAGGACCTATGATAGTTGCTTTGAATGCTTATGTTAACAATTATAAACCAAAAGTGTTTAATTAAAACTTAACACTCAACAAAATTAAATTAATGAAATTACAAAGAGATTAAAGAAAGAACGAAATGAAAGAGAGAAAGAGTACAAATGAAATTGATAATAGAGTTCGTTGTTCAAAACGACTACGTCTTCGGGCCCCTCTCCAATGAGTGGATTGATCCAATTATTCCTCCAGAAATTCAATTACATTCATTGGAAAAACCTCCCCTTGGTATACAAGAAATATTCAAATTGCACCTCCAAAGTGTGTGGAATCAAGTTCTCAAAAACACAGAATTACAATAATTTCTCCAAGGAGAATAATCTCTCACTCTTGCAAAATTCTTCCAAAATCACTTGACCTTACACCCCCCATTCTACCCCTTTTTATATTACATTTTTTGCCAAGATTGGTGTAAAACCAATTAACTACCCAATCTCTGTTACATAGAGAAAATTCCAATAATATCCCCCTCTTACGATTCCCAGAAGGATAATATCCCCTCAAGATAATTTCTTTTTCCATTTGAATGGTTACAAAAGGACTTATTCCCTATTAATTTGGGAATATTTATTTATGTAAGGTTTTAATAGGCCCCTTAAATGAGGAATGATATTCCTAATATTTTTGAAAAGGGATATAATATTTTCCATGGATAAACCATAACCTTATTTGAAGGCTTGAAATAAACAAAATAAATCCATGCTTATAGAGGATGGGGATGGTGGTCCCACCACACCCCCCTCCTCTTTATCATGTTCTCTTAAAAAGGGGATGTGTTTTATTTAAAGAGGGTTGCCCCACCATACCATGGGTGGCACCCCACTTAATGTGGGCTTCCCCCCATGGATGCGTGGGCTCCCTCTTAAATGTTTTGTTATTTTTTTAATTTATTACCATTTTTTTGTTTAAAAATAATAACTGCCACTTGTGCCAATAATGGCTTGCCGTGTGGAGGGGTGATATGTCGTAGGGTGTTAGGAGCTAACTGGGTGCTGACGTCATCATTGCAACTTTGACCCAATCTTTGACCTTCCATAATTTTGTCATACAGACTATTTTTTGTGAAACGAACTCCATAGGAATTGTGACAATGAGCACTAAGCAATGTTGTTAACTTTGTCTAGTTTTGACGACTTTGATTTTTTTCCTTTTTTTCTAGCATGGTTCTGAGAGTTGACCAAAAGTTTGACCATACATATCTTGAGCTCCGGGACTCTAATTGACTCTGTTCGAGTTGCATTGGAGTCAGGATCCCAAGCACTTTCTAATGATACTGAAACTAGAGAAAATGGAGAATTTCAAAATTGACGAAAAATCCTTCGGATCAGTCCTCCCCATTGGAGATATTTTTGACCTTTGAAAGTTGGTCACTCAAAAAGCAAGTGAGGGTAAAGTTCCCTCGCTTTACCAATCTCCATCCACTTTTCCTTGCTTGGATGCATCCCTTTTAGCCCCACTTGAAGGTATTCAACTGCTCCTCTTTGTGAAGTCCTGGTGTTCTTATCAAGGATGACGTATGTAGGCAACTCTGACATGTACTCTGGTGAAAGGTTGTCAACTGATGGAACTTGCACTTCAGCCTCCTCGTCTAGTATCATCGGAGGTTTGTACAACTTCAAGTTCTCAATGTTGACTATCGAGTAAATCTACATGTATGGAGGAAGATTAAGGCGAAAGGCATTGGTGCCAATCTTTTCCAGAATCTCGAATGGACCATATTTGATCGGCTTGATCTTCCTTCCTTCGCCTTGCATTCTTCCCTTGCTTATGTGTAACCAAACTCTGTCTTCAACTTGGAAATGATGATCGTTGCGATGCTTGTCATGGCGAGCCTTGTACTTTGCTTGACTCTTTTCCAATTGTGCTTCTATTGCTTGATGAACTGCTTGGACCTTCTGGATGAACTGTAAAGCCCTTTTTGCATCAAAGCATCCATCTTCAACATCATTTGTTCCAAAAGCGGATTCCACTAGTGTCTTTGGCAAGTAACTAAAACAAATCTCAAAAGGAGACCTCTTTGTAGAAGAATGGGTTGCATGGTTGTAGGCATGTTGCACATAATGAATACTTTCATCCCATAACTTAGGATGTTTTCTACAATATCCTCTGAGTAGATGCACAACTATCATGTTGACTACCTTTGTATGTCCATTGGTTTGCGGATGGAAGGTTGTACTCTTCTTCAGTTTAGTATCCATAAGTACCCATAAGACTGACCAAAACTCCCCAAGGAATCGAGAATCTTGATATAATACAATGGAAGTGGGTAACCCAAAGTGAACCCATACAAACTGAAAATACATATGAACTGTCAGTTCAACGGTGACTTGCTTTTTACATTGCATAAGAATACACATCTTGTTGAACCGATCAACTACTACATACAAATAGTCATGCCCTTTCCTAGACATAGGTGATCCCTCGACAAAATCCATAGATACACTTTCCCATGGATGTGATGGTATAGGTAAGGGTGTGTACAACCCCAATTTCCTATTACTTGGTTTGCTAGTTGCACACATCACACATCCCTTAATATATTTTGTTACAATTTCCTGCATTTGAGGCCAGTAGCAATATTTTTGTACCTATGCCAAAGTTTTACTAACCCCAAAATGTCCTACAATTAGCAATGTGTGTGCATCTTTGATTACATGTGCTTGTTCATTCTTTGGAATGCATAATTTTCCTAAGTGATACATGAGTTTATCATGCACATAGTAATCCTTTTCTTCTACTTGTTTTCCTTGGATTAGAGTTGCATAGATATCCTTAAAATTTTCATCAGTAGCATATTGTTCTTCAAAACTTGCATGAATTGTAGAACTATTTTTAAGGATTATCAAAGCATTAGTAAATGGAGGTCTAGAAAGCATATCTACTACTTTGTTATGGGCTCCTTTCTTATACTTAATGACTAAGTGAAACTATTGTATAAATCCAATCCACCGAAAATTCCTACTTTGCTACAACTTAGTTTGTGAATGCAAATATTGCAATGGCTGATGATCGGTATGGATTACTGTTTCCTTTCCCATTATATAATGTTTCCATTTCTTAACACTCAGTACTAAAGAATAAAGTTCTTTATCATAAGTTGGATAATTACTTACTGCGCTAGAAAAAGTTTTAGAGTGGTAATAGATTGGCTTACCTCCTTGTGTCAATACTGCTCCCATGGTGAATCCACTCACATCTGTTTCAATCTCAAATGGCTGGTGCAAATCTAGTAGAGCCAAGACTAGTGCGGTGCTTAACTTCTCCTTCAGTGTGTCAAAGGCCTTCTGTTGTGGTCCTCGCTACTAAAAAGTTATCTTTGTACTTGTTAATGCATGTAACAGTGATGCAATAAAGGAGAAGTTTGCAATAAACTTCCTCCAGTATTGGACAACACCCAAAAAACTCCTGACTTCAGTTAGAGTACTTGGCTTAGGCTAGTTTACAATTGCCTTGACCTTCACAGGGTTGACTTTCAATTGACCATTCCCTACTATATAACCTAAGTACACAAGAGATGTCTTTGCAAACTCACATTTAGGCATCTTTACATAGATTTTTTCTTTTCTTAGTACATCAAGAACTTTTTTAACATGACTTATATGGTCTTCCCAAGACTTGCTAAAAACTAGGATATCATCAAGATATACAATAACAAAATCATCAATGTAAGGATGAAAGATGTCGTTCATAACTCGCATGAATGTGGCGGGTGCATTGGTAAGCCTGAAGGGCATAACCAACCATTCATAAAGTCTCTATTTCATCTTGAAAGTAGTTTTCCAAATATCATCCTCAGCAATTCTAATCTGATGATAACCAAGTTTCGCAATTCTAATTTAGAGAAATAAATTGCATGCTTAAGTTGATCAAGCAAGTCATCAATTCTAGGAAGCGGATACATGTTTTTGATGGTGATTTTGTTCAGTTCCCTGAAGTTGATGCACATCCTCCATGTTCCATCTTTCTTTGGAACCAAAAAAATTGGAGAACCAAAAGGTGATGTGCTTGGATGAGTCACTCCTTTGTCAACAAGCTCCTAAACTTGCTTTTCAATTTCTTCATTTTGCATGACAGACAAATGGTACATGCCAATATTAGGTAGTGGCACATCCTGATGCAATTGAATTTCATGTTGAATATCTCTTTTAGGAGGTAATCCTTTTCGTTCCTTAAATAAGTCATCATAAGTGGAAACAACTTTGACCAGTTCAACCTTATGTTTAGGATCACTTCCTTTAAACACCTTAGATGTTTCATCTTCTTTGGCCTTAACAAGCATTAACACAATTTTTTTACTGGAGTTCACTAATCTTTTCATCTGACCAACATTAACTAATGCAAGACTATTTTTGACTTTGTGCGCACATACAATATATTCAATCCTAGCCTTAAATAGGTGATACTTATTTTCCTGCCTAAAGAAGATAGCTTTACAGTCGTACAAATATGGACTTCCTAACACAAGTCCACAAATATCTAAAGGTACAACATCCGCTACAACCTCATCTTTAAAGTTTGCAGTGATTGCAAAACTAAGCTTACATTGTTTCATGACTTGTAATTGTGCATCATTACAAACCCATCCCAAAGGGTATGGCTTCAGATGAGGAGTTGTAGTTAGATTTAGCTTTCTAACAACTTCTTTAGATATGAGATTAACTTGTGAACCCATGTCAAATAAAGTATCGACCTTAGTGTGTTTAGTTATCACATGGATATGAAAAAGTTCATTCCTTTGCTTATCTACTTTAGGTTGCTTACTTGTACTTGAAGAAATACTTGATTCAAATGCAAGAGATATACCTTTGTTTTTACTTTGAATTCCAATGGCAATTATCTTCATCTCGTCCCTGGAATCAGATCCAAGATCTTGTTGTGTTACACCAGTTGTCTTCTGCTTCCCTTTGTTTCCATCATACCTCTTTGGCCTATGTTTTGGATGTAGTTTCCAACACTTAGAGTCTTCGTGTCCTTTCTTACAATGAGAACAGGTGGGTTTTTCACCCTCTTTCTTTACTGTGGCTATCTTTTTTCCTTTTCCTTTATCTTTACCCTTAGGTTTCCCCTCAGACTTAGATGGTTTCTTTGAGAAATTATCACTGAAAGTGTTCTTACCCCTTGACTCTAAATGAGTGGCTTGGACTAACACTTCATCCAAATTATTAGGACTCAACATTCGAATAGTATGTCTTAGGTAAGAATGCAAACCACCTATGTACTTGAGTAATGTATCATGAGTATACAATGGAACATTTAAAACAATAACCTATTTTCTAAACTCATGAGTGTAATCTTGGATAGACTAACCCTTACCTTGCCTAAAGGTTTGCCAATTCATGGTTAATTTTTACATATAACCCAAAGGATAAAACTATTTTTTAAGGGCAGCAATAAATTCCATCCAAGTCATATTGACCTTACCATGGCGAGCAATTTCCTCCCGAATCCTACTCTCCCACCAAGTGAGAGTTGTACCTCCCAACCAGAGAGTGGCTAATTGGATCATATAAGCATCTTTTGTTAGGCCTTGAATCCTACAATAGACTTCTACCTACTAGATCTAATCATCTAACTTTTTGGTATTTAACTCACCACAATACTTAGGCAACTCAAATTTTACATCAAGTTTAATAATAGGCTTAGACTTTCTTTTGAAAGGATTAACGGTAGTAGAAGAGGAAGAAGAAGGGGAAGATGGAGGAGATGGAGCTTTTGGAGCTTTCTCTTCTTTTTCATTTTGATCTTCCTTCTTTTCTCGATTCAAAGAACCTCCCTTTTCATGCTTCTTCTTCTCCGCATACAACTCTTCCACCATAGCCTTCATGTCAAGAAAGGCTCACTGAAAAGTTTTATCATCAAGCTCTTGCTCAATTCTTTTCCCAGTTTCAGTTTCATCCATTGTTGGGGAAGTCGTTCGTTTGATGATCTCAGGATTGTATTCTTCAAGTTCGCCTTCACCTCTTTGAAGCTTGAAGCGTGTTAGCATTTGATTTTGCAATACTAGTCAAAACACAACTCTGATACCAATTTGATATGTTTTAGGATATATGATAGTTGCTTTGAATGCTTATGTTAACAATTGCAAACCAAAAGTGCTGAATTAAAACTTAACACTCAACAAAATTAAATTAATGAAATTACAAAGAGATTAAAGAAAGAACGAAATGAAAGAGAGAAAGAGAGTGCAAATGAAATTGACAATGGAGTTCATCGTTCAAAACGACCACATCTTCGAGCCCCTCTCCAATGAGTGGACCGATCCAATTATTCCTCCAAAAATTTGGTTACATTCGTTGGTAGAACCTCCCCTTGGTATACAAGAAATCTTCAAATTGCACCTCCAAAGTGTGTGGAATTAAGCTTCCAAAAACACAAAATTACAATAATTTCTCCAAGGAGAATAATCTCTCACTCTTGCAAAATTCTTCCAAAATCACTTGACCTTACACCCCCCATTCTACCCCTTTTTATATTACATTTTTTGCCAAGATTAGTGTAAAACCAATTAACTACCCAATCTCCCTTACATAGAGAAAATTACAATAATATCTCCCTCTTACGATTCTTGAAAGGATAATATCCCCTCAAGATAATTTCTTTTTCCATTTGAATGGTTACGAAAGGACTTATTCCCTATTAATTTGGGAATATTTATTTATGTAAGGTTTCAATAGGCCCCTTAAATTAGGAATGATATTCCTAATATTTTCAAAAAGGGGTATAAGATTTTCCATGGATAAACCATAACCTTATTTGAAGGCTTGAAATAAGCAAAATAAATCCATGTTTATAGAGGATGGGGGGTGGTGGTCCCACCACACCCCTTCCTCTTTATCTCTTTCTCTTAAAAAGGGGACGTGTTTAATTTAAAGAGGGTTGCCCCCCATATCATGGGTGGCGCCTCACTTAATGTGCCCCATGGATGGGTGGGGCCCCTCTTAAATGTTTTGTTATGTTTTTAATTTATTATCATTTTTTCATTTAAAAATAATAACTGCCACTTGTGCCAATAATGGCTTGCCGTGTGGAGGGGTGATATGTCACTGGGTGTCAGGAGCTAACTAGGTGTTGACGTCATCATTGCAAATTTGACCCATTCTTTGACCTTCCATAATTTCGCCATACAAACTTTGTTTTCTGTGAAATGAACTCCGTTGGAATCTTGACGACGAGCACTACGTAATGGTGCTAACTTTGTCCAGTTTTGATGACTTTGATTTTTTTTCCTTTTTTCTAATTTGGTTCTAAGAGTTGACCAGAAGTTTGACCATTTATATCTTGAGCTCTAGGACTTCGATTGACTCTGTTTGAGTTGTGTTGGAGTTAGGATCTCAAACACTTTCTAATGATATCGAAACTAGAGAAAATGGAGAATTTCAAAATTGATGAAAAATCCTCTGGATCAAAATCAAACATATGAGGCCAAATATATGAGGGTTTGAAGCTGAGGAGTGGTTGTTAGATCTAGAAGGTAGCTACATTTTTGGAACATTATGGGTCAAATATGACCTTGTGATTGTGTCTAGAAGGGCCAAAAACCCTAAGATCTACTATGAAATCATCCAAATTGAAGCAATTCTCCAATGAGCAAAAAGAATTGTCTAGAGAGTCGTATGACCACTAGATCATCATCATTGCAACAACGAAAGAGAATATTCTAGGTAGAATCGACATATACCAGAGAATCTAGAAGATTTTGTCGCCAGCAGAATATTTCGCCAATCCAAGAGCATATTCTTTTTCAACGGTCGCTTGAACATCAAATTTAATCATGTGTACCATTGACGTCATCACCGCTTGAGCATGCTAAAAAATTCCCCCCCCTCACTGTTGGGTTTTTTTATTTTGCAGTCTGACTTTGAAGCTTCGTATCTTGCTCATTTTGACTCCTTTTTTGAGCATTTTTTTGTATTTGGGCTAATTTTTCATTCTCTTCATAGTGGTGCAATCAAATTCTAGTTTTGGTGCCTACTTTTTTCAGAAATTGAAGATTCTCACAAGTGTTGTTGCTTCGTCCTCATTTTGGGAACTTCAAGAGCTCATATCTTGCTCCTACGGTAACGTTTTTGAGTGATTTTTTTTTGAAAGTGTACATTTTTTCATGTACTTTCTAGCGATGTAATCAAATTGATCTCATCTATTGTAAAAGTTTTACTTTGAACTTGTGGCCTAATTTAGCAATTTTCATGTACCAAGATCAAAGTCCACTTCACTGTTTTGGCAAGTGGCAACTATAATGCACTAAGTATAAAGTGCCACAAATTAGATATTGCTCAGGGGGTTTCATGATTGAGTAATTTGGGGGGGGGGGGTAATCTTGTAGTGGTTGGTTGCATTATTTTGGTTGGTTTTTGTTCTTGCAATGGGGAAATCTAAAATTGAAATCCTAACTCCACATAATTATGCTACGTGGAGAAAATCAATATGGAACTATCTCATGGGAAAAGGTCTAATAGGTCATCTAAAGGAAACCATTTCTCAACCTACTAATGCTAAAGAATTGGCAAGATGGGAGATCGATCATGAGAAAACACTTGGATGCATATGTTCATTAGTCTCATTTGATTTACAATTTCATATTGAATCATGTAAAACACCTAAAGAAGCTTGGGAGACTTTTGAAAAATTCTTGTTACAAAATTCTTTGACCACATCCAAGACTACATCTCCAAAATCAAGCAACTAAGAACACAGTTGAAGGAATGCAACATTGATAAAGAGGATTTACAGTTGATTTTGAATGTGTTATCTAAGCTTGGTCCTGAGTATTTAGTATTTATTTTTGGCTTTCATACCCATCGGATTTCTATGGGAGCATCATATGTTGATCCTAAGTTTGATGAATTTGCAAATCTCCTAATCCAAGAGGAAGCTAAGTTAATGAACATGGGTCTAATCAAGTCTTCCAAGTCACAAGAATTGGTGGCAAGTGAGTCAAAGGTACATAAAGAATCAAGGAATCTCAAGATAAGAAGCAAAAGAAGAAAAACAACAAGCCAAATAAAGAATTAGAATCCTTAAAAGGAAAATCATTTAAGAAGGAGACACCTTTTTGTGCATATTGCAAGAAGGATAGACATGGAGAACACTATTGTTATAAGAAGGATATTCATAAGTTGAAAAAAATTCTCAAAAGGAATCACATTGATTTTCCTTCTAGAATGTTTGAATCTTCTCCTTCTTCAAAATAGTCTAAAAAGGACAAAGGTCAAGTATCTACATCAAGATATAAAGGGAATTCTCTTTGTTCTCTTTCAGGTCATGGATTAGGGAGATGGCTTCTAGATTCAGGTGCATCTCATCATATGGCATCTTCATAGTCTATATTCTCTTATTTTCAGCCTTGTACTATGTCTCCTATTTTGATGGGAAACAATAAATACATGAGTGCACTTGGGAAGGGATCTATTAGTTTTGGGGAAAACACTTTTCAGGATGTCTTATGTGTTCCTCATTTGATGAACAATCTTCTTTCCATATATTAGATTACACATGTTGGAGATGGGAGAACTATGGGGCTCACACCTAATTCAGTCATCATTTGAGACTTGGAAAGTAGAGAGATCATTGCTACTGGGGTGGTTGATCATTCATCTCATTTGTATACCTTTATAGATTTTTCTTCTGATGATGGCATTGTTCCTTTGGCTGTTGATCATATTTCTCGTATGAACCATGATTTAGAGGAGGCATTTGGCTTCTTGAACTTGGGAGTTCTCAAATCAGATCTAGTTCTTGAGTCATGCATTTCATCTCCTCCATTTACTATTGTACTTGAGGATGCTTGTGGTTCCACAGTTTTCATTCCTTGTGATTCAGTGTAGCAGGATCTTGATTGTCGTTTAGATTTGGCTACTTTTGATGATTTCTTGACAGGTATTTTAGACTTGTTTGTTGAGTATCATCTTATAGATTTGAGGAACATCATCGATTGCATTCATCTTCTCTTTGATGGAGAAGAACCTTCTTCAGTTGTTACAAGGGAACACTTTGACCCTCTTGTTCATTCTCTACATGTTCATTCTTTGTAGTTTGACGTGAGTGTGGATGCTTTTGGACATCATTTGGAGGAGGATTCTTTGTCTTCAAATGGGATATCATTGTCTTTGGATCATGTTTTACATTCATCTTTACTAGATTCTAGATTGTACTCTTTAGTAGTGTGGCCTAGAATGCTTGTTTGGAGTGTGTCAGCTTTCGACATCGACATGGAGACACTTGAGCATGGTTTAGAGACATCATCATCCATCATCCATCTTCCTGACATCCTACATACATGTTTGGTTTTGTTTCTTCGGACTAAGGGGAGGAATGTTGTTTGACACTTTTGGATCATCTTGAGGATTCAATGTCAAGCTTCTACCATTATTGCAGGAGACTTAACATTGAGGGGGGGATTCCTTGTATCTCTTCTACTTATCTCTTATTGGGGAGTCTTTTTCCTCACATGGGGTTTTGGCCTTCTCATTCTTCATTGAGATCATTCCTTTTTTAAATCTTTCATTTCTCTTTTGGGGAGGAGTTTTTGTTTCATTGGGTTTTCTCCTTTTCTCCATTTGCATATGTACATGGGTACCTAACATGGCCTATTAGACAGGAACCATTCTTACATCTTTGTGTCATTTGCATAATAATTTGCTACTCCCTAAGTTGCACTTAAGAGGGGGTGTTGGTGTAAATAAAGTCTACTGCCTAGTTAATTCATTAGTAGGGGACTTATTTACATGTTAAGTTTACTTAGGTCCTAGGAAGGAATCTTTCTAGAAGGTGTTAGTTGTCATTAGTTGTTATCTTATCTTTTGACTTGTAACACATGTGAACTTAGGTAGTTGTGATAAGTTGTCTCATGTCATATGATTAAGACACTTGTCATAATCCTATGATATCTTGTATCTCACCTTGGCTATATAACCAAGGGGTTTCTACTACATTTTTTATATCATTGAATCATAATTGATAAGAATACAATTTATTTTTTTCATATTCATATTCTCTCTTTGTTCTTTCCATTTTTCCTTAAGATCTTGGCAGCCATAGCCAATTCTAACACACCCTTAGGTTCTATTGAGTGATTCTCTTGAACAAAACAATAAAATACATGTTTTAAGTTGATAATATACCCTTCTTAGATACTTCACCAACCCCATTCCTAAATACCTACATATTGGAAACCTCCTTTGTTCACTAGGCTATTTACATTGTACACCACTTCCAAATGAAGATCAAGATATAATATATATGTAGTTATATTTTCCAAACTATCTTTGATGCGAAATATTTTTGTGGCTATGCAGTGCTTTCTAGGGCCCTTTTCCCTAGATAATTTCTCTTTGACTACTACCCACTAAAGGAAGCATTTAAAATTCAAAGTATTTAGTTAGTACAAGTTCAATATTTGTTTACTAATTTGATCTATTTCCCAATCCTATCAAAATAAATCCTTTTTAGATATCGTTAGTTCCTTTGCATGTGAAACTATGGGATGATAGTTATGTTCCCCTTTAAAATTATAGATGAAGTTTCTAATTCTTTGATGAGGTTGGATTTTCTCCCCTATGAATTTATATCATGGTGATGATTTTCTCAATTCAAGATCTAGCATCAATTTATTTATTTAATTTATCTTTATTAGTTTGTAATCCAATGAAGATTACTGTTTCCTTGAATTTTAATCAACAAGATGTCCTTGATTTCTCCTTGGAAATTTATAGGGATGATACCACAAATGTTGTTGTTGCAACTATATTAGGCTAAAGTGTAGTAGTTCAAGCATGATGATACTACTCATAAACATGAACCGGATGCACCGTTATTAGCAAACACAATGAGTTTTGTTTTCAATCTTGTTTAGGTTTATTTGAATAATCTAGAAAATGGAAAAAAACTCTAAATTGTTTGTATATTCTAACTAAGAATGTAAAAGAGTTTCAAGGTAAGCAAATTTTGTGGGTTCATATTAGATTTGTCCAAAGTATGGTTCCTTTTCATCCATGGATTATGGTTGGTGACTTTAATGCTATTTATGAGTTGGCTGAGAAGCATGGTGGTATTGCAAGGTTGGAGCCTTATGCGTTGCTTCTTCAGGATAACATTTTTTCTTTGAATCTTGTTGATGTAAAGCCTACTAATGGTAATTTCACTTGGAACAATCAAAGGATTGGGGATAATTGGATCTCTGAAAGACTTGACTAGTTTCTGGTGTCTTGCTCTTGGGTTGGTGGATTGTGGTCTTCCAGCTCAAAAATTTTGGATTGGAGGGGATCCAACCATTGGCCTATCAAGCTTGTTGTCTCTTTAGTTTATGTGCCTCGTTTTCTCCCTTTCAAGTTCCATATTATGTGGCTACATGAGCCCTCTCTTCATGACTCTGTGGTCGAATGGTGGAGACATGGTAGATCCACTTATGGCACGACAATGTATAATTTTTCTAAGCTTCTCCAATTTTTCAAATAGCAGCTTAAGCAATGGAACCGACAGTGCTTTGGGAACATTTTCCATGCAAAGGTTTGTTCCCAAGCTAAGCTGGATAGTATTACGAGGGTGATCAGGGAGGATGGTGTGACTACTAATTTACTTCAAGAGGAGGCCAGTGCATTGAAAGTGTTGGAGGAGTGTGAATTGCGGAAGGAATTATATTGGAAACATAAGGCACAAATTGAATGGCTTTAGGAGGGAGACAAAAATATGGCCTTCTTCAATTCGGTCAAAGCCAGGCGACATGGGAATTCAATTTCTATTCTTGTAAATGACACTGGTGAGCATCTTTCCTCTTTTAAGGATATTTCGTGTGAAGTTGTGCAATATTTTATTTCCTTATTCAAGGAGGATTCTCATGGGGTTGTTGACGAGGAGGCCCAAGTTATGTCTTGCATCCCTTCTTTGGTTACTATAAAGATGAACAAGCATCTTATGGGTGATATCTCAATCGAAGAGCTCAAGAGCACGTTGTCCCGGATGAAGAAAGGGAAAGCTCCTGGCCCTAATGGATTTCCGATGGAGTTCTTTCAAGAATTCTGGGATATTATCAAGCTAGAATTATTGGCCGTTGTCTAGGAATATTAGACGAATAAGCAGATGTTACAGGCTTTGAATTATACCTTCCTGGATCTCATCCCCAAATGTGATGGGGTGGACAGGATAAGCCAATTTAGACCCATTTCTCTTTGTAATGTGATTTACAAAATTATCTCTAAAATTATTAAGGATAGGCTGAAAAAATGGCGTAAAGTGTTGATTTTTGAGGAGTAGAGTAGTTTTGTGGCTGGCAGACAAATCCTGGATGGGGTGGTTATAGCCACGAAGACTATTCATTCTATGGCCATTTCCAATGATAAGGCAATGTTCATCAAGTTGGACATGGCAAGTCTTTAGGCATATGACAGAGTTCGATGGTCCTTCCTTTGAAAGATTCTTGGTGCTTTTGGTTTTGGGGATGAGTGGATTCAATGGGTCATGAGTTGTGTTACTTCAGTATCCTTCTCTGTTTTAATTAATGGTGAGCCCTTAGAGCTTTTTGGTGCCTCCAGGGGACTACGTCAGGGTGACCCATTATCTCTGTATCTGTTTTTGCTTCTTGTTGAAGGTTTGGGAAGATTGTTGAGAAGGAATGTTGAGAGGGGTCTCATTTAGGGGTGGCAATGGGGAGGTAATATTCCCCCATAGTCTCATTTGTAGTTTGTGGATGATACTGCGCTAATGGGTATGGCTACAATTAGGGAGGCTACTAGCTTGCATGCTATGTTGGATGTTTATTTGATTGCCTCGGGTCAGTTGATTAATGAAGATAAGTCCTCCATCTTCTTCTTCAATACTCCTAGTCCTATCTAGAGGAGGATGGCTAATATCTTGAGGTTTCAGGTTGGGTCCCTTCCTTTGACCTATCTCGGTATTCCTATCTCTGTCAAAAGGATACCCAAGGAATCATGGCAGAATATTCTAGATAAGTTTCAAACAAATGTTAACCATTGGACCCATAGATGGTTGTCTTTTGCTGGTCGGGTTCTAGTAATCAAATCTATGGTTCAAGCTCTCCCCATTTACAAATGTATGCTCCAGGTGGCCCCGATTGGTTTTGTTCAGGAACTGGATGCTTTAGCTAGATAGTTTTTATGGGCAGGTAATTTATTGTCCTCCAAATGGAGTTTGGTTAGATGGGAGCTTATGTGTAGCCCGAGGCAATATGATGGGCTTGGATTAAGGTAGTCATCTTTGTCTGGGATTGCGCTTGCTGCTAATTTGTACTAGAGGTGGTGTGTGGAGTAGGATCAGACCTGGGCTAGGATTTTATCACATAAATATTTCTCGGGGATCCCTCAGATGGATATTCCCTGCTATCCCTTGGTGGGGAAAGGATCTGTGATTTGGGGTACGCTCAAGAACGACGCTGCTCTCATCAAGGATGGCTTATTTTGGATTTGCAAAAGTGGGTTAGAGGCTCACTTTTGGTTTGATTCTTGGGATGGTTTTCCTCCCCTTGTTTCATAGTTTCCTAACTTGTTGCCCCTTTGTCAACAATTCATTGAGGCTGGTTGGGATAGGGTGAGAGACTTTAATTTTATGTCCTCTCATGGTTAGTTGATGATGGCTAGGTGGAAGAATCTTGAGGAGTGGCCTGTGGTTGGTTTGGAGGAGCAGTGCACAGAATTGCAGAGCATCCTTTCTAGCAGGAGTTGTAGCTCCCTCCTGGATGGAGATGTTTTATCTTGGTCTCCCAACCTAAGGGTGTTTTTATTGTTGCTCTGGTTATCAAGTGCTTTTATCTCACAAGTTGGACAGGGTGGAGGTCCAATGGTGGAAGAGAGTTTGGAATAAGTTTTCTTGGCCAAAGTGTAACTGTTTCATTTGGACTTTGGCCTAGAACAATTGCTTGACTTGGGACAATATTTAGAAGAGGGGATTTCAAGGCCCATCCATGTATGTTTTGTGTGGGATTGGGGAGGAGGATTCTACTCTTTTTTTTTTGATGCCCCTTTGCCCTGAGGTTGTGGCATTTTTGGTGGGAAGTTTGGAAAAATCCTTGTGTTCATGCCTCCTCCCTAGTGGATTTCTAGAGTAGTCTGGGTAGACCTCCCGCTATGGCCTCTTTCTTACAAGACATGTGGTATATTGGGCCTACTTTCATTCTCTAGCAAATTTGGCTAGAGCGGAATCGTAGAATCTTCTAAGGTGAAAAGATGGTTATTCAATAGATTTGGCAGAGAATTATGGGTATGGTTCGGGAGACGCTGGAAGCGAAGTGTGAGGTGGTGTATCCCTTGGAGAAAGAGGATGCTAAGAAGGTGGAGAGATTGGGACTTCGTGAGATGTCTTTGGCTTCATCTTGTGTCCAAAAGGGAAGGCAGGCAAAAAAGAAAGTCATGAGAGTGGGTAAATGGCTTCCCCCTCTTGTTGGAATTCTTAAGATTAATACTGATGGGTCCTCAAGGGGAAATCTTGGGCCTACTGGAATTGGGGGAGTTGGTAGGGATTCTTTAGGAATCATGGTTTTATTCTTCTCTATTTATGAAGGGATGTAGACTGTCAACCTTATGGAAGGTCTAGCAATCTTATCCGCCCTTGAATGTGCCTATGCTTTGAGGTGGAGAAAGGTTATTTATGAGTCTGACTCATAGGTTTTGGTTAATTTTCTTAGTGCTCGGAAGGTGGTTGATGTCAGTTGGCAGTTGGCTAGGATGGTACAATAGATTCTACAGATTAGTTCCTTGATGGAGGTGGTTTCTTTTGTCCATATTCCAAGGGAGTGGAACATGGTAGCAGATTGCTTGGCAAAATGGGCTTCAAAGCATCTCGATGGCTAGAAGATTGAGGGGTGGGAGCAAATTTCCCAGGAGCTCCACCATGATTTGGAAAGGATTATTGCAGAGGATGGAGATGCAATTGGTGATGAATCATGTTGGTTCTTGCTTTATCTAATTGTATCTTTTGGTTTCTTGGGGCTTAGGCCCTTTGCTTTGTTGTAATGCTCTTTTTTGAATTTCAATAAAGCTTTTACCCCTTTTATTACCCCAATAATGCTTTATTAAAAATGTAAAAGAGAACTTAAAAAATAGTTGAAACTAATTACACATCAAAATAAGTCATTATGTCTAGACTACTATATTGTTTGATGAGATAAAATTTAAGATAACATTACATAATAAAAGAACTATTCAGTAATTGAATAATGCTAAGTTATATATTTATGAATGAATTTTTATAATATTAAAATAACTATTATCATTTAATACCTGACAAACTTATTCAATACAATTGATTAATTTCACTATTTGCTTATTGAGGTGGAACTTAGCTACACTATTAATATTTACTAACTAATTTATATCCAATCAAGGTAAGGGGTACTAATTAACTAATAGATTTAGTTAAAATTTCATATTAAAATGAGAAAATTCTAATGTGGTAGATTCAAATGTAACTTTCAAAATAAATTGAATGAATAAATACTTGTAAGTTAATTGTCCTTTCTAGTAAAGTAACTAGTTTATTTGTTCTATATTTATTCTTGAACTTAAGGTCTAGGGTTTTGAGGCTATTTTTATGCCCAGTATCTTATCTAAGAGCATATGAAGATTGAATTTCTAAATTCTTAAAAAATGACTATTAAATTTTTCATAATATGAAATGTGTTTACTATGCTAGGTTTCAACATATATTCTCTCATTCCCTTGTTTATGGGGTTTGTTAGGTTGATTAGATCGTGAATTTGTAGAGAGATGTAAAATGACATGCACACTGAATGAGGGTTAGGTCAAAGTGAATTTTGATGGTGTAGTGAGGGGTAACCCTAGCCTGATAGGGGTGTGATGTATTATCAAGGATTAGGAAGGAAGAACTGTGGCTGAGAAGGCCATGGGGGAAAAGCTAAATTGAGCATAATTACAGAACCGAGGGGGACCAAAATCCCCTCGTATACGATTGGGAATCAACACCAACAACGAGGCAGAAATGCATGTAGCTTGGCATGGGACTAACCTATGCAATCATTTGGGCTTAAATAATATATTTCTCGAGGGAGATTCTTTGATCAAAATTAATGTAATCCACAAAGGTTCAACTCTAAAATAAAAATTAGATAAATTGTTAAACTGAATTTTAAAAGAATTAGAGAAATTTGGAGACTTTAGGGTAATGCATATATATCAAGAAGGTAATACTGAAGGGTGAAGCCACAATAGTGGTTCACAATTTTATGGAGGAAGGAAAACTGAGAAAAAATGACCCCATAGCAAAAAAATTGGTTTTAGGGGTTTGAATGAACCTACAAGTTCGACCGAACCAAAAAGGGGTTCGACCAAACTAGGGTTCGAGTGAACCCATTAATTTTTGGGCCCACATTTCTTGCCCAAAAAATAAAAGAAAAATGCATAATGAAGGAGGTTCAAATGAACCCTGGTTCGAGCGAACCCCCCTTATTCCTCATTCTCCCCCTAAAACATAAAAAACCTAAATTTTTACGCTTCGAAGGTCGGGTTGAGGATGAAAATGGAGGAGTATTCACAAACCCAACTGGAATCAGGTATCCTTAGAATGAGCTATCCAATGAATATAATTTTAATATGTTTTGGTTTTATTATGTATTTGTTTTTTTAGTTTTATTAAACATAGGTTTTTCATCGAAAATGAAGGTCTCTATTCTACACATGTGGAAAAATAGCAAATTATCAAAAAAAAATTGAAAAATATGAGTGCACCAGATATTGAAGTCCTTGATCCAACAAAAAAAATCAATTTTGATATATACAAAAAAAGTTACACATTATACGATCATGGTATGTTTGAATTGTAATTGGTTTGACTTCGAAACTTGATTAAAGAAAAAATATTCAATAAAAAACTATCTAACCAAGTGGAAGCACTAGATATCAGAGTTACAAATCTAAATTTGAAAGAATTAGAATTTTATCCTTCATGGAAAGGAAGTTATGTGTTATATGGTGTGTGTCACTTTTTTAAAAATGTTGTTTTCTAAAAAACCAGTTTTTGTGGGAGATGGATTTAAAGAAGTGCAATCTGATTCCAAAAATTTTGAATTTTTTTTTTTTAGAATCTACAAACAAAATGTGATGAGACTCTAGTTTGCATCATCTTCAAATTCCACACGGTTTAGCCGCTATAGGTTCTTGAATGTGAAGATTTAGTTAAAAATAATAATTTCAGTGTCCAATTTGGCCAAAAATTGTAAACCACTATTGTGGGATCACCCTGAAGTAGATAATCCACCCAAAATAGTGATTGATTGTAATAATGTGCATGGGTTGGAGGGGAGTTAAAGAAAACGGGTTAATTCATGTGGAGGACAATAGGGAGGATAATTTGGGGACTCCATCAATCGTGAGCAATAAATGCAGTATTAGTGAGGTATCTACTGCTGGTGGTGAAGGATGATTGAGGATGTTTAAAACAACACCCCCTTGGCTTACAATCTGCAACATCATTGGAAGATGGAGACAATAATCAATCTAGGAGTGAAGGAGAGGAAAATGGCCTTTAGAGGAGTAGTCTTAGACAAGAGGCTTTAGAGGGTCTTTAACACAAAAGATATTGACATTCTAGAAATAGTGAAATAGATTATGGGAACAAAGGTGCTCATTTCCTCTTGCCATTATCACGTGACTTTGATATATCCTCCATCTTCATGGCTTGGTTGTTTCAAGCCCGTGAGAGCAAGGATTTTGTCAAATGGCTAATGCATAGATTATTCAAAGCAAGTTGGAGTGAGAGGATGGAGCATTATTTGGGGATGGTGATCATTGGATGGGTACCATACCTCATTTAGAGTGGGGACGAGGACAAGGCAACAAGGGCAACCAAGGTGATAGGTTGCATTACCTTTATGAAGGAATTGACCGTTGCTCATAGAGCACTCAGAGCGGAGGTGATGTTGGCACTCTTGACCGTGGCTAGTGGAGGTGTGGAGACAATGGACAACATAGAGGATTAAAGATACTAAGTGATGAAGAAGTTTTCAGTAATGTGGGAATAAGGTCTATTTTTTTAAATCTTCCTATTTTTCTTGTCATTTGACATGGGACTAATTCATTGCATTTGGGGTTGGCAAATGTAGATTTGGGGTTGGCCCCTTACAACCTTTTTAATATATATAAAAAAACATATGTTATCTCATCTTATCTACAACTAATTATTTTCCAACTACTATTCTAATTTGTATATGCATACATTTATTATTTATTATTTACTATTTTCCTAATAATTTGATCTATGTGTACTACCATCATGAATTATGTTTCTTGAATATTACCCTTAAAAAGTGTGATTTTAATAAGAAATGAATTGTGTTTTATTGAATCTACATTATTGTTGCTTCTTCTTAATTCATAGTCCAAGTATAAGGATATGATAGAATTTTTTGTATAGATCACATTTGTTTTAAATGAATCATCTATGTCATTATTTATATATTAAGTGGCTTCTAGATATCCTATTTTATATTCATAATAATTGTTTATGCATTTTGAAACTTGATGATGAATTTATGTTATTTAATATTATGATGAGATTAGATGCCATGAAATGTATTTGAATTTTGATGATTATATGTTATTGAATCAAGGTTATGATGATGTATTTTTTTTTAGACTGTGGGAATCGGTCGGGTATCCATCCCCCTATAAACTGTAGTGCATCTGGTAAAAATTTTCACGTGACCGGTGATGGCACGACATGCCCTCCGGTACCACATGGATTGTGGGGAGACTAGACCTCGTGACCTCTTGCCTGCACAACATGATGCTTTAGCCAATTGAGCTAGGCCCACCGCCCCAATGATGTTGTGATTTATAACAACTAACTATTTGAATGATTTCTAAGTGAAATGCATGCAAGGACATTTTTCTTGTCCTCCAGAAGGAGAGGGAGAGTATCATCAGAGAAAAGAATATAGACTTCTGAACAAAACAAGTTATATCATTTGAGTTTTCTCACACACTCACGTAGGTCTACCCTAATCCTATCATCGAGTCAATTTGTGTGTTAAATGTCAAAAAATTAGTTGTTTCAAATCAAGTTGTTAGGTTAAGTTTAACCTAGTCGAGTATTGGCATTCTTTTTGAAAGAGAAAATAAAATGTTTAATGTTATGAATTTCAGCGTTAATTGATTAGCTAATCTTGAATGCAAAACAAGATAGATTGATCTTATTATGAAATTAGGTTAATTGATAACTATGTATGTATGTGTGTATGTATGTATGTATGTATGTATATGGGTATGTATAAACGATATACAATATTGATTAATATTGATATATATATGTATATATGTGTGTATAGTGTTGATAAAATATGATATATAAATAGATATATATTATATATAATATGTTAGATTATATTTAGTAATCATCATGCTAATGCATCAAATAATTTAAATTTGTTTTCAATCTACACTTCATGAGGCATATTAGCCTCAAACGAAGGCATGTATAAAAGCTTAAATAAAGGTAATTTAAATGGCATGAAAGCCATAGTGTTGTGGCAGTTCAAATTCCATAAGAGAGGTATCTTTTTACCTTGCATAATAATAGCCACTAAGTGGCAATTCAAACTGAAATTGAATGCATATTTGTAACTGTCATTTAATGCTTTAAACACAACTTCAAAATTGTGGCATATGAAGTTATGCCCGAGCCTCATTTTGGAGGGCGAAAACTCTATTATTAGCATGTAATTTATTATAATTTGGGCGATAAACTTTTAAGTTTTTGGTTAGCATTCAATTCCAACAGTGGAAGTAAGGTCATAGGTATGTAGCAAAGAAAAGCATTTTCATTAAAACATTATTCCTTGTTGGGCGAGACAGTGAGAGAGAAGTGGCATGGTTTTTGAACTGGATTACTTTCTTAGTACATGATAAGTTTGGAAAGGAGCGACTGAAGTAAAAGAAACAAAGAGCTTTTGATATCTGATTTTATTTTCTCTCAGTTCTCTAAGAGGGAAAGACAGAGAAGAACGACGAGTTTACAAGAGAGATATCTTTTGTAATTTTGGCTTATTGGATTTTGGAGAATAAAGGGAAGAGCAACAACTGTGAGGCGACAGACATGTGAATTATATTCTATTGTTTTTTTTTATACAACAGGGGTGTCTCTGCGGCCTAATCCAGTGGTCCAGCAGTCCAACAGTCCATATCTTAGATATAGAACAAGATGAAACGAGACTAGTCCCCGTGGGTACATGTCCCCTGCGAATACTTCGTGAATTATTGTTATTCTTCCTCATTGTGTGGGCACAACTCTGTTAGAGGGGTGCTACGACTATGTTAATACCATTTGGTAACCATTGCCAATGTGAGTTTAGTATTCGAAGGGGGAAAGGAATATAGATTTTGCTTTGTGCAGGTCTGAGAAGGAAAGTTAGAATATTTCAGACTGCCACATTTTTGTATCTACATTATATTGCTAGCATCTCTCAAGTTTGAATAGAGAGTTTAAACTTAGTTTTGTAGTGAAGAAGTTCATAAGAAAATTAGTTTTCCATCAGTAGCAAGCTAAAGTCTTGGAGTTGTTCGACTGAGCTTTGGGCAGAGATTTTAAAAGTGCAAAAGCACAAAGATTTCATAGGCATGTTTTCATGATCATTATCTGTGTGTAATTATTAGTTTGCATTTTATTATTTTCCATATTTAAAAGAGGGATTTTGGTTTTCTAGTTGAAGAATAAACCAAATTAAAATAGAGGGAAAATAGTTTATTTTTTCAGTTTGAAACAAGAATTAAAAACGATTCTTTTCCATTTCAAAATGAGTAGAAAATTAGAAAGATAATTTGTTGTGTTAAAATGATCAATTTATTTCATTTTCTTGGATTGAGATTATTTTCAGTTTTATATTTGGATATTTATAAAAGTTTATATAATGAATATTTTACGAAATACAATTATTTAAATGTGAGACAAGCAAGATGATATCTCAAACTGAGTTATTTAATTAAAGACAAATTTATAAGTTGGTTTATTGAAGAATATTCAATGCTCAAACATAGCTTTACTTTGAATAAAATTACACAATATTTTGATATCGTGATTAATCAGAATTGTTATGATCTTCTTGAAAAACAAACCCATAAGGTAGAACAATGAAAAGTCTGAAAAATTAAGAAGGAGTGATATTCTATTTATGTTTAATATTAATAATATTGTACTTATTTGACATGTATTAATTACCTTATAGATGAGACCAAGTGTCTTGATTCGATTACATTGTGTCATCATTATTAACCAAATGTACATAAAAATAGGAGAGTAGTTCACTCTCATGGTTCAATTTGAGTATTTGGACAAGTGGCGGTTGCCAAGACCAAAATTGTTATGAGAATGTAACATGGGTGTTCAAAGCTAGAAAAGCTTAACCAACCTAGTCATTTATCGACTTAGTGAGTCATTACATTATGATTGAGTAACTTTTTGAAAAGTCAAACTAGTTGGTCAAACAATCAATTTGAGTTAAACCTTAGGTCTTGATGGTTTCCAAGTTGAGGTAGAGGTGTGTGAACATGTGACTCCACTTTTTAAGGAAGTGATTGAAATATTTTCAAAACTTTGTTCAAAGTAATGCAAAGGTCTCTACTTGCATTAGTCAGTTCACTGTGATCTAGATTGCATAACTAGTTAGATTGGTCATACTTAGTTAGAGATGCCTATAGTTGTATGGTCAATTGGTAAATGTAGGACACAACACTAGAGACTTATATGAAAAACTTGTGGGTTCCTTAGTCTATACTCTTCGTGAAGGGTAGGGCCACTTCTAGTTGGAAGGTGTGCAGGGTGTTGGTATTGGTTTTCATTGATGTCAACACTTGGGGAGATTGTTGCATATGTTTGTGAGATTGTTGTCTAACATTGGTTACCTTTGATGCGAACACCCAGTTTGGTTTTCATTGATGTTTGTGTCTATACTTAGTTTGGGTTGTCATTGGTGCTTACAGTTGTATGTTGTTGATACTCTATGATGATATGTTCATGGTTGGATGTCATGCCCTGTTTGATGACAAGTAGAGATGTATTGAGTATGGTTGTTGTTGTTGTTGTCAGAAAAGATGATATCATGATGATACATTAAGATGAGGATTGGAAGTAGTGTTGAAGTTGAAGAGATATTGTTGATGGTCTCTAGTATGTTGCATGCAGGTATTGTTCTCGAGGAAGTATGTGTTGCTACAAGGTAGTTCTAGTCTTCGGATGTTGGTGAAAGTTTTTGCTACAAGAAGTTTCATTGAAGAATATTTGGGAGAATGAACTGCATTCCTCCACCTTTGAATACTTGGTCTTGTGGTTTGGGATTCAATGTTTATGGTCTGTGGATGTTGCACTCCTATCTTTTCAGGTCACCAATTTTGCTGAGGAGGTTTCTAGTAATTGCAGCAGGTTGGCAGTTTGGTTGGTTGTCTGAATTGGTCCAAAAAATGCTCAACATTTCTCTGCATTGATGTTTCTACTCTTGGCTTGGTGAACATGCTTTGAGTGTTTGTGTAGAATTTCAATTCAATTTTATGTGTTGGTGTTTACCACAAGTTGGCTTATTAATGTTCCATCGCATGGTTGTGTATTATTTGCATCTAGGATGAAGTATTCTATATATGTTTGGTTTGCGATGGCTATTTGTTTCATGATAGTGTGAAAGAAGTGTCTAGAAGTGTTGTTGGATGTTCATGGAATGTATCTCTTTGTGATCCACACATCAGTGGTTGATCTCTTTGGTGTTGCATTGTGTTTGAGTTAGCTTTTTGGGAAATTTGTGGATGTGTGGCTGATAGGGCTTGTTCTCTTGCTTGCGTTATGTGCTTAGGGGTCTGTTCCAACATTTGAGGTTGTGTTAGATGTATTTGGGTAGTGACCTATCTTGTTGAGAACCACATTTTAAAGTAATGTAATGAAGTGAATTTTCACCCCTCTGCAAATTCCCCATTTCATCACCCCTACCTTATAAAATTTAAATATGATGATGCAATTCCACTCCCGCTACATCAATTCATCCACCTGGCCACATATTTTTACGTCAATGGATGAATCTCTATTAGGGACGCATGTGCCGCACAGACGTTCATGTGTCATGCTATCATCCTAATAGGATTCCCGCCTTTGGAATTTGTAGAGGCATTATGTTTCTCCATTGGTGGAAAAGTATAACGTCTCTTGCCTCCTTGACCAAACAAAAAATGAGTCTTTTATCTCCCTTTTTCCATTAAAATGCTCTAACTTCTCAATCATTCCTTCTTCTTGAAATCTCTTGAACTTTTGAACACTCTTCTCCGGTCTCAAACTTCTTCATGTCACTGTTAGCTCCATTCTTTAACTCTCAAGCTTTGATTTTCTTGGTTGCAAGTTGTTGTCCATAGCTTCTACACCACATTTTTCATAACGGTGTTGTTGGAGGATTCACGAGCTTTCCCCTTCCACTACTTTCCTTGAGCACTCATAGTTGTGAAGGTGATATTGTCCATTACTATTTGTTCTTTGCATCATTTTTTTTACTACATAGCATACTTGTTGTTGGAAATTTTCCTTTTTATATCTTTATCATTTTATGTACTTTGTGGCTATTTGGTTGTCCGTGGGGGTGGGAACATTGAAGCGGGGGACTGATTGAGGCAATCCTCTAAACACAACCCCAACATTTTTCGTCTTTGTATGTGTAGGTGCGTGTGCTTGGAGCTACTTGAGGATTCAATTCGTAGGAGGATAGGTCTAATTTGTCACCTTCCCTTTGTCTATTTTAACATAATTTAGTTACAACATTCCTTTTCTTACGTTTTTCAATTATGTGTTTTCTAGCATTTTGTCGTAGCATAAAACATCTAGCATTTAGACAATTAGTAGGTTTTCTCATGTTTTAGATTACTTTATGGACCTTCTATCTGTATAGATGCCAACACATCCTTGAGACACCAGTGCACTACACTGGAGTATGAGATTTGTGCTATCATCCTCATATAATGAGTTGTCTAGGCAGCAGACCAAACCTTAGAAACTAGCTCTTCTGACCTTGTAAACATTCAATTTTAGCAAAAGGAAAGCGACAGGACATGTCTATCCTTCCTTTTTAGCCTCAGTACCTTACCCCTTTCAATTTTCTTAGCAAACTCAAGGTATTTTAGGGCAGCCTTTTAGTTAGGACTCTCTTGTGACTTGGATTCTCAAGGTGGTGGGTCCCCCTTCTCTACAAGTAAATTTAGTTGAAGTTATGTTTTTGGGCCAACTAGTAATGTGTTACAGGCTTCATCTACACGTTTTCGTATTTCCAACTTGGGTTGATGTGTGTAAACGTGTGTGTTGTTTGGGATCACATTGGAAATTGTAATAATTTGTTTTTGGTCCTCTCTATCTCTTGGATACAACCACATTATGTTTTGTGGTTGACTTGTTGAGGTTATTGCTTATCTTCTATTCTAGCCAACCTAATTGGTGTTTTATGATCTTGTGGAGGATATAAATGAAATAAAAAATCAATTGAAAATTAGGTGAGAGAATGGTGATGTGTGAATATGGAATGATGCAATGATTTTTGGAAAAGGAAGATTAGATGTTCTTTAATGCCTCAATCAACAGAGTGTATTGTTGACACATCTTATAATTTCATATTTTCAAGCATCCTCCTATCAAACAACAAGTCTCTTCAATAGATCACTGTAATTTGTATTTTACCATGGGGTTGTGCACCTTAGTATTGCAAGTCCTTTGTGTCTTTCCCTAAGGTTGTGCACCTTAGCTTGCAAGTCCATTTAGGGAGCAGTGTGCTTCCTTAAGCAGTGAGCCTTGAAATAAATTATAATTCTATAAGCAATGAGCTTCCTATTTTGAGAGACTTATCTTAGTGGTTTTTCTCTTCTTAGGTTTTCCATGTAAATATGGTATATTATCTCATGCATGTGTGTTCATTGTCTTATCTTTCATTGTTGTTGATTTGATTAAGTGTTGGTGATTCATTTATAAGATTTTAAATTTGCATATTGTTAAATTGTTTAAGATTTGAAGGGGTTAGGTTTTTGAAGATACTGATTCACCCCCTCTTAGTATCCAAGTATGTTCAACAATTGGTATTAGAGCCAAGTTCCTGTGAAGAAGCTTAATCGCTTGAGGAAAGGTCCAAGACGACACATGATGGATCTTACAAGGGTCCTAGGTTTGATGGGACAAATTATGCATTTTAGAAAGTAAGAATAGAAGGCCATCTAAACTCTTTATGGTTTGGTGTTTGGCAGTCTATCAAGGATGGTTACACTACTCGTGATTCCCCTCCAACAAATCCAGCTAAGATTAGGTTGTATGCTTTAGGTGGATGAAGTAACTTTACTAGCATTAGAGGTCTTGGTGGAGAAGTGAAAGAAAATGAGATTATGAAGAAGGTTAAGTGATCTAGATCCCTAAATCTTATTGTCATAAGGTATTTCCTATTGAGGAGTCTAAGGACTTGGATAAGTACTTAGTAGATAAAATATTTGCCTGCTCTCACAACCTTTGAAATGAGAGAATATAACACATATTATCTAAAGAAGGAAGCAACATTCAAAGTCAGTAAGAAGGCAGGAGATGAAGCAGTTGATCAAAATGACGAATTTAATGAGATAGAAGCAAACTTTGTGAGATATTGAAGAAAGGCACTGACAAATACAAAGGTAAGTTACCTTTCAAGTGGTTCAATTGTGGGAGAATTGATCATTTTGCCTCTTAATGTCCTTTTAAAGAACCAAACGATAGCAAAAAAAGATAGAAATTTTAAAGAAGCTTCTATTCCAAGGAGAACAATTTTTCTTTAGAAGATGAGGACTGATTCAAATGATGAAACCCTATTCATGGATATGAAAGAAAAAAAGGGTGATATTGGAGATTGTAAGAATTATGGTACCTTGTAGGATGATAAAGATAATGAAATATCAATGGTTGTGTGGGTTACCTTTCATGAAAAAGAAGAAGAAAATACTTGGGTGATTGACAGTGGTTGTTCTAACTATATGATTGGTGACAAGGGAATGTTCATCAATCTCAAGAAGTGTAATGGTGGAGCTGTCAAGTTTGATGGTGATGAGGCAACACATATTTTTGGAAAGGGTGCTATAACCATTGATGGAAATAACATGACTAAGGATGTTCTCTATGATAAAGGTATGAAGTATAATCTCCTTAATGTTAGTCAAATGTGCAGTAAAGGGTACAACCTTGCATTTCATGCCAAAGGTTGTGAGATCAGGAAAGTAGGGTCCAAAAGATTAGTTGAATAAGGTACTAGGAAAAATGGAAATGTCTATCATCTAAAGGTGGCAAATGGAATAATTTGTTTATTGGCTTACTCCAGTGAATGTTGGTTGTGGCATAAGAGGATGGGACACATCAACTTTGACAATATGGTAAAGATCAAATCTACTCATGCAGTGAGAGATATGCCTAAGATAACTAAGCTTGCAAACGCATTATGTAAAGAGTGTCAAATGGGAAAACAAACAAAGACAAATTTCAAGAGCAAGGAGTTTTATTCTACAATGCCATTGGAGCTAATTCACACTGACCTATGCAGACCTACAAGAATAAGGTGAAAGGTATTTCATGTTGCTTATTGATGACTACTCTAGAATGGCTTGGGTTACATTTTTATGAGAATAAGACTATGCAAAAGATGGCTAGGTCTATGTTGAAAGATGTTGATTTACTTGATATATATTAGAAGGAAGTCATTCACACAACTGTCTATTTGCTTAATAGGGTACAATTAAGGGTCAATAGCATTGAGACCCCTTATCAGATATGGTATGGAAGGCCTCCCACTATTAGATAGTTCAGGATCTTTGGCAGTAGATGCTACATCGGGAGAGATGAATAAGACCTTGGAAAGTTTAATTGAAGGTGTGATGAAGGGATTTTCCTTGGTTACTTAGCTAGAAGCAAGGCCTATAGATGCTACAAAAAGAGATTGTGAAAGATGATTGAAACCACAAATGTTAAGGTAGATGAATATTTGTGTCAGATCTCACAAGAACTAGAGGTTTGTGGATCTAATATACCTCCCTACATTGAAGAGGGCGAAGAAGAGAAAGAAGATAAAAAACAAGAATCATAAAAGGTTGCTAAGACTCCAACAAAGTATGTGTAGAAGAACCATTCAATAGATCAGATCATTGGAGATAGAATGAAGGTGTGTTGACTAGGAAAAGGTTTACAAAAGCAAGTGAGCAAGTGAATTTTTGTTTACTGTTAAAGGTAGATCTTGAGAACTTTATTGATGATAGCAAAGATAAAGGTTGGTTGAAGGAAATGGAAGAAGAATTGAATTAGATATAAAAGAATATGACATGGAATTTGGTTCCTAGACCAATTGATAAGAATGTTATAGGAAAAAATTAGGTGTTCCAGAAAAAGATGAATGAAGATGGTGAAGTTGTGATGAACAAATCAAGGTTACTGTGTAAGGGTTATTCATAAATTGAAAGTATTGATTTTGAGGAGACTTTTTCTTCAGTAGCCATAATGGAGGCAATAAGGATGTTTCTTACCTTTACTTCTCACAAGAATTTCAAAGTCTAACAGATGGATGTCAAGTCAGCCTTCTTGAATGGTAATTTAGAGGAAGAAGTATATAGTGAGCAACTAGATGGTTTCTAGCTATCAAAAGATCTGAACATGGTATGCAGACTTAAGAAAGTGTTGTATGGACTTAAGCAAGCTCTTAGGTCTTGGTATGCTTGGTTGAATAAGTACTTACTTTAGTTAGGTTTTAAGAAAGGTACTACAAATAGTAATCTTTACATTAAGATAAAAGACAAGATTTGATAGTTGTTATATATGTTGATGACATTATCTTTGGTGGAGATGATAATATGTGTAAGAAGTTTGCAGGAGAGATGCAAGAAGAGTTTGAGATGTCTATGATTGGTGAGTTTTCTTCCTTAGGCTTCAAATTGTTCAACTAGATGATGGTATCTTTATTTCTCAGGATAAGTATGTTAAAGAGATGTTGAAGAAGTTTGGCATGGAGGATTCCAAACCTGTTAGTACCCCTATGGTCACTGGTTGTCACTTGAGTAAGACTGATGAGTCTCTTGAGGTTGCTTAGAATTTTTATAGGTCTACGATTGGAGGATTATTGTACTTAACTACTTCTAGAACTGATATTATGCATGTAGTATGTTTGGTTGCTAGATATCAAGCTAATCCTAACAAAAATCATGATAAAGTAGTAAAAAGAATATTCAAATATTTGAAGGGAACTCTATATTATGGTTTGTGGTATAAGAAGGATGATAAATTTTCTTTGAGTGCTTATATTGATGTTGATTGGGAAAGATGTGTGGATGACCATAGAAGCACCAATGGAAGTGCATTTTTCTTAGGAGAAAAATTGGTCTCTTGGTTTAGTAAGAAGCAGGACTTAGTGTCCTTATCCTCAACAAAAGCTAAGTATATTGATGCAACATGTTGCTGCACCCAAGTGCTTTAGATGAAGTAGACTTTGGAGGATATAAAGGTGGTGTATGATAAACCCATTCCCATATTATGTGATGATACTAGTATAATTAACATTTCCAAGAATTCGGTGATGCATTCAAGAAAAAAACATATTTCTATCTAGTATCAATTTCTAAGGGAGAAGGTTGCGGAGCAAGAATTCAAATTGGAGAATGTGCCTACTAAGGATCAGATTGTAAATATCTTCACTAAGGCACTTTCAAAGGATACTTTTGAGTATCTCTAGCAGAAGTTAGGGGTTATTTCCCCTCCTTTTTTCTACCTAGATGCATAGATGGTGCATCTATCTAAGGGGAGAAAGTCATGTCACATCCTTTTCTCTTGGATTGATGTGTGCTATCTCTTAGGGGAGTAGGTGGTTAGTTGGTTGTTACTAATAGGGAGCATGTATGATTGGTTCATGATATTGCAAGTCAAGGGAGAATGTGCTGATGGCTAGCCAGATCATTGGCCTTTGTCCTTGATGTCAAAGGGGAGAATATCTGGTGTGTGTATCAATGCAAAGGGGAGATATTTAGGATTGGCTATCTATTGATGTAAATATTCCAGGAATTATTGCATATGTTTTGTAGAGATTGTTGCGGAATTAGTTTCAATTGATGCCAGACACTTGGTTGGGTTATCATTAGTGCCTGATTATATATTTGACGATACTCTCTATGATATGTTCACTTCATTTGGGATTTATTTCTGATTTCATACCTTGTTTGGTGACAAGTAGAGATGTGTGTGAGTAACAGTTTATTTGTGACTGACTTGTCAAAAGATGATATCTGATGATACATTAAAGAAGATGATTAAAACATTAAGGCAGTTCTCTCGGAGTAGTTAAATAATGTTGAAGTTGAAGATGTTTGATTCAATCTCTAGTATATTATATACTCTCTCTTGTTCTTAAGGAAGTATGTGTTTTCTAGAATAGTTGGTCTTGATTGTTGGTGAGTTTTGCTACAAGTTGCAATGAAGATTGTTTGGAGAATGCTTCACATTCCTACTGCTTTTGAAAGACATAGTCTTTCGGTTTGGGATCAAAGAGTTTATTCTCTATGGATGTTGCCTCCTATCTTTTCAAGTCACTAGATTTGTTAGGAGGGTTTCTAGAAATTGTAAGCGGGTTGGGAAATTTTGTTAGTTTGTTTAAAGCTGATGAAAAGTACTATGGAAATTTGTTTGCATTGATGTTTCTAGTCTTAAACTAGTGAAAATTCTCTGATGTTTGTACATTCTAGTTCAATTTCTTGTTGGTGTTTATCACAACTTGGATTATTAATGTTCCATCTCATGGTTGTGTATTTTGCATTTTAGGATGAAGTATTTTTTGGTTTGTGGTATGAAAGTGTGAATAAGTGTCTGGAAGTGGTGTTGGATGTTCATGGAACATCTCTTTGTGATCCACACATCAGTGGTTGATCTCTTTGGTGTTGTATTGTGTTTGAGTTGGCTTTTTGGGAAATTTGTGGATGTCTAGTGATAGGGTTTGTTCTCTTACTTGTGCTATGTGCTTGGGGGTCTATGCTAGAATTTGAGGTTGTGTTAAGATGTATTTTGGTACTAACCTATACTGTTGAGAACCACATTGAGTGAATTCAATTGAAGTTGTGTTTTAGGCCGAATGGTATTGTGCTACACACTTCATCTACATGTTTCCTTGTTGTCAACTTGGGTTGATGTGCGGAAGTGTTTGTGTTGTTTGGGATCACATTGGAAATTGTAATTATTATTTTTGGTCCTCTCTATCTCCTAGATAGGACCACATTATGTTTTGTGGCTGAATTGTTGAGGTTATTGCTTATCTTCTATTCTAGTTGACCTAATTAATGTTTTGTGATCTTGCAGAGGATATAAATAAAGAACAAATCAGTTGCAAGTTAGGTGAGAGAATGATGATGTGTGAGTATGGAATGATGTAGTGAGTTGTGGAAAAGGAAGATCAGATGTACTTTGATGCATCAGCCAACAAAGTGTATTGTTGACAAATGTTGTAATTTCATTTTTTCATGTATCTTGCTATCAAACAATGAGTCTCTTTAGAAGGTCCTTGTAATTTGTATCTTGCCTTAGGGTTGTGTGCCTCAGTACTACAAGTCCTTTTTATCTTGCCCTAATGTTGTGCACCTTAGCTTGCAAGTATATTCAGGGAGCAATGTGCTTCCTTAGGTAGTGAGCCTTTAAAAAAAAAGAAATTTTGTAAGTAGTAAGATTCCTATATCGAGAGATTTCTCTCCTTGGTTTTTCCCTTCTTGGGTTTTCCATGTAAATGTAGTGTTATCTTGTGCATGTGTGTTCATTGTCTAATCTTTCATTGTTGTTGATTTGATTAAGTGTTGCTGATTTTTTCATAAGATTCAGAATTTGCATATTGTTGAACAGTTTAAGATCTGAAGGGGTTAAGTTTTTGAAGATATTGACTCACCCCCCCTCTTAGTATCCAGGTGTGTTCAACATAGGGGACCTTCGATATGTAGTTGGAGGTAAAGTGCTCAAGTGATACTATTCCTCTTGCAAATGACAACACTAAGGATTGTGAAACATAAGCATAGTCCAGATATGTAACTTCCACTTGCTATTGGTTTGTAGAACTTCCACTTTCTATTGGTTTGCATAACTTCCACTTTATTCTATATTTTTCATAAATTTAGCTTTATATTGTGCTTTTTATTTCTACAATGATTCAGTTCTCCTATAATGTTTCAACATTTATAATTTAATAATAACTAGTTTGATTAAGTTCAATAACAATTTAGATGCTTGTCAATGGTTGGAAGTTCATACATAAAAGGAGTCAATAATCATTAACATAGGGGGTTTTGAAAGTTTTGGAGGAAGAACTACATAAGACAATTGGTTCTTATGGAACCATTTAGAGAGAGTTTATGTGAGGGTTGTAATGCCCATATTGTTGTGAGGGGTTGTATTTCCTATATTGAAAGTTTATATTAAGGGCTATAAATATATATTATTTTAGTACATGCATTTCTTATAGTCATTGTAATC
>VDFB02000017.1:124385035-124487790 GCA_007258455.2 Sequoia sempervirens | reverse complement strand
CTCTACCCTCTACGCTTAACCCTCTACCTTCTATCTCTCTCCCACTCCCTTGCTCCCTCCCTCTCTCTCTCAAGTCTCAAACTCCTACCCCCTCTCCCTCTCTCAAGTCTCTCTCTCTCACACTCACTCTTATCTCCCTCCCCTCGACCCTTAACCCTCTACCCTCTACCCTCTATCTCTCTCCCACTCCATCTCTCTCTCATAGAATCCCTCTATCTCTCTCCCCTCTACCTGTTGGTCATTTTTACTGTAACTAGGTTGGTCTTCTAATTTACCTATGAAATTTTCAATTCCAATCAAGGGCAGCTCAAAGGACCTAGAGCAACTGAAAAGGATTTTAAAGACCTCCTACACTTTGGGCTCTCCAAGACCCGAGAGGGTGATCCCTTAATGCGTTTACAACCTCTACACCATTATCGTAAACAACATTAACAACAATAGATAATCTCGTTTAATAGCTCAACATAATAGCATAATATTGAATAGAATTGGTTGTTCATCAGTAATATCAACTATTTGGAGCATGAGATAACTACAACACATTCCACAGTGTAAAATAGTCATTGATTTGCAATTTGTAGCAAGCGCTAGGTAAAGACAAACAAAACATTGAACCAGAAAAATTAGTACAACTTACATCAGTGCCATATATCCATTGAGGGAGTCAAATTCACAAACATCTAAGGGTTTATGACAGATTTAACACATAACATATAAGATCCTTGAGAACATTGTTTTACAATTTCATCATGTATTCTAACCCAATACTACTTATCAAATACTTATATAGAACATATCCACCTACAATCTCATTCAAGCATTTTAATTAATTCCTTGAATTAAAGCCAAAACAGAAATCATACACACCACAAGAGTGAGATGAACGAGACAACCCTTGATTATCTTATTGAAAATTTAGATATGCATGTATAATGGAGGGACATGAGTTTGAATTAATAATTTTAATTCAAATGCCAGTACTGTCATAAAACATCAAATCTCCATGAATTCAAAACCTACTACAGAATGACTCAAAACCTAAATTGAATTTTTCTTAAAACCATCAAACTTTACAATTTTCTCTTAAACTCTACCTAAACTCAACCAAAAAATATCTTACTTGTTAACCCGTACTTCTGGCCTTGAAATCCTTCTTATAGAAAATGAAGGAGCAAGCAAGCATCGGGCCAGAAAGTACCTCTCATTTCACATGCTTTTCTTCACAAAACTCTTGAGGACAACAGCTATACCTTATTTATTTCTCATCCTACGCCCTGTTCATGCATCCTACAATTACAACAGTATCCATGGGACCTCTTACACAAGCTACAGTAATCACAAAAAGTGTAAGAGCCCCTTTATATCATGTTTGGACTACAAAACCCTCAAAAACGGGGTAATCGGGTTGTATGCAAAGAAATGAAACTTTCTAACTCAAATCAATGCCTTAAGCCCTCAAATCAGATTCAAATCAAAGCCAACACATATCTTCACAACCTAGAAATTATTTCACATCAAAATATGGCTGCATGTGACCGTACAGTGCTGCATAATAGGAAAAATATAGAAATTTTAAAGAAAAACATAGATTTTCAAATGTCAAGAGCTTGTATTTTAAATCTTCAACCATCAACAACCATTACAATTATCACTTTATGCCTTTTAAAGGCCTTTACACATCAACCACTAAACAACCACCTCTACAACTAACCTTTTTTTTTATGATCACATGAAACATAAAACACACTAATTTTAAAGTTGTTAACATCTCTATTGAATTGTTTTAATTTTTTGACCTTTCAAACATTAAAAAGTACATCATTAAATTAATTATGTAATGGCATAAAAATTAAAAACATCATGAATTAATTATGTAACCACATAAGTCAAATATAATTCTATCAAGAAATTAATATCAAATAGATAATATAATCATAACTTATACATTTCAATGTCATTGATCTTCTTCTTCATCCAACTCTTTGTCTGTATCATCCGATCCAGATTCAACATTATAAGGATTGGTCATATTATCATCATCATCATCTATCAGTTTTGATAATGTCATCATCCACATGGATATCATCTTCATGAACATTAACTCCTACATCATCATGATCTAGTTCCTCCTCTTCGACATCTTCATCGGGACATCATCAACTAACCGTTGATCCTAATCATCATCTACATCATCTTCTAGTTCTTGGGTATCTTCTTCTTCCACCGCATTATACTTTATCAGCCTTCCTCTTGGATCATGTCTAACAACAAATGACCAACCCGGTTTACGGAACCTCTGATAAAATACCATCACATTGGCTTGGAAGAACATAGGGCTCATTTCCACTGCCGACAACTTGTATTAACCATGGTAAATCCATTATCATGTTAATAATAGTTCTCTCAGATCATTTTTATTCAATCTAGCCTATACCATAGGACGAACAAAATTAATCTGAAGGACTTAAAATCACACTCAAGTATATCATCCAAAATCCTATAGGTATCATTTTCTGAGACTTCTGGATGTATGTCCGCTTCTAGATGAAACATTAGTCACCGAAAGACTAAGTTATACCAAAATCACAAGTTTTCTTCATGTCATCCAACATTTTGATTCGAAATTTATGACCATTGCACTGCATAGCCTTGTGGTGTTTCACCTGCAATATGTCAAACCTATAAAAATTATTGCAATATCGTCAGTTGATAAACATATTTATTCTTGGCTGAATGTATGCAAAGAAAACAATCTCAACATATATATACATCAATATAATTGAAAATAATTAAATAATATGGGTGATTAATATATTTATACGTACCTATTTATATTTTAAACCATATGCTAAATCAATTTCCCTTTGTGTAACATTGGAATCTCCATTACGATTAGCTTCTTTAACCAATGAAGGCACACCTTCCCATGTTAATGTGCAACCAGATTGTTTACATCGTTCAATCCATACCGTCATCCAGTAAAGATTGTTTACGATGTGAAAATGTAGTGCATCCCACTCTCGACCAACTATATCAAAAAAATTTAAATTCACAAATGACATATAATTAGTTAAATACCATAGTATACGACCTTAATTTATAATTGATGTATATTGAAGATTAAACATTAAATAAGTACAATATACATAAAAACATATGTAAAATGTATTCCAATTAATCTCCATGACCATCTTATAATTACCTCTCACTTTCCTCAATCTACCTTTCCCCATCAGGTACTCCCCTTCGAATTTGTTAATGGAGTTGGGATCCCAAATACGATCTACATGGATCTTTACTGCAAACTTAGGAAGATATTCACTAATGTACACCGTGGTTTGGTATACCATATATCCCTCCACCATAGAACCCTTAGGATGTGCTCTTTGTGTAACTAAATCCTTCAAAAAATTTAGGTGTCTCTCAACCATCCACATTGACCTTGTGTGTACAGATCCACACAATTCAATCTCCTCAACTTGGTGTATGAGGTAGTGTTCTTGTGCATTGAAAAATTTTGAAGGTTGACACTTTTTTATTTCATACATTAGACGAAGAATTTTTCTCTTCCAATAATTTATATCTTCTTTATGGATTTCTTTAGATGACAGTCATCTACAAGTGATTCAAGGCACAAATATATTAACAAGATTTAACAAAAATATACAGTATATTACATAACAAGTAAAACAAATGGCAATTATAAGATGTATACAATGAATTGAACAAATATTGCTACTTACCTCATGTATTTTCCAAGATCATATATAACTTGTTTGACATTGTTGTCAAAGTTGTCTGGGAGAGATAGAGGTAGAACGTACTGTAACAATTATAAAATGATCTTTTCATTATTTTTTAAAAAGTAGTAAACACAATACACTGAAAAGTATATACATTATACAAGTGTATATAATATACCAGAATAATTACCTTAATGAAAGTATTTCAATCATGTGTTTTCATCCCTAACCCAAATTCACTTTTCTTTGTTATTATATTGTTTATGTTTACAGCAAATCCTGTGGGAAATCAAATTTTTCGTATGACTTATTTAATAGCATTGCTTTTTTGCTCTATTAATAACTAAGGAAGAGCACTTATATTAATTTGGTCTCCATCGCTATTTAATTGAATGACATTTTTCATTGCATGATTGGCTTCCTGAATGTCACTACAAATTTTGACAATTTTTCTTTGTCATGCCTTCCATCCAATATTTTCAATAACGTTTCTATTATATTCTTTCTGATATGCATTATATCAAACAAATGCACAATTTGTAGCTGCTCATAGTAGGGCAACCTACTAAATTATCTGGGATAACTTTTTAGTCCCTGTGGAAGCTGTCCATTAATGCCTTGACGACCTTCATGAAGCATATATGTTAAACAAATTAACAACGACAATCATTTTCAATTACAACATGAGTAAACACAACACAATATAAAAATATAAATTCAAAACATATCATATATGATAGATAAACAATTTGATCCAATGTATAACCTTGACGATTAATTCTATTATATTCCAACTTCCATAGGCAAGGTGTCATTCTTTGTGGTTTTGATGTAGTCTCCTCTTTTCCATTGAAAATATTTTTTTCAGTAGTTCGATACTTATGATTTATATGGAGGAAGTGTCTATACTCATCAAACACCTACTTTCCTAAACTTGTTGAATGACGAAATTTTATCTTTGGACCACAAATTGGACATGCAAATTTTCCTTTTGTTTGAAGACCTAAAAGATCATATATAATTGGATTAAATATGTCAATTTTTATAATTATATATATTGAATATATTATTTTAAAAACATGCATGATATCTACTTCATCAAATTAAATATTGTTAAAGTGTAGTCGAATGTTATAACATACCACAAAAATGTGTCAACCCCGGGGCATCATGAATTCAACCCCGGGGCATCATGAATTGTCCATACAAGCATTGCATAGAATTGAAATTTTATTTGTCCTATTGGTCTAGAGACATCATACATAGTGACACCATTCCATAACTTTAGTAACTCATTGATAAGAGGCTCTATATATACATTCATATCTTTAACTTGGTACTTACCTAGTTGAATGAACATAAACATTACATAATTATTATAACCATTTTACTGCAATATATATAAATTAATGTATATGACTATTGAATGAAAAAAATATAATTCATTATGCAACAAATAAGACAAATGAGATGCTACTATATTAAAGAAAATTGATGTAAACAAATACCTGGAACAATCATTGACAACATTATGTGCTCCCTCTTTATTGACATCTATGGAGGAATGTTATTGTTGATAACAAAAATAGGCCACATCGAGTAAATAGATCTCATCTCTCCAAATGGATTGACACCGTCCGCTCCCAATGAAAGCCTGAGATTACGAGGTTCTTCTTTAAAATGTGGTCATTTTTCCTCCATGTCCCTAAATGCAGAACCATCTGCAAGCATTCGAAGAATGTCATCTCAACTTCTATTTTGTGCATGGTAATCCATAAATTGTGCTAGGATTTTGCACCTAAATATTCGTTGCATACATGGAATAATGGGAATATAACGAAGAACCTTGCGAGACACCTTTTTTGTTAGTTGATATATTCGATATCTACTGATATGACATTTTGGGCATTCTATTGCAAATTCCTGTTGTTTATGATATATAATATGATCATTGGTACATGCATCTATTTCTTGATACTCCATTACGATATCTTTCATAATGGCAAATAAATCTCGGTATGAGCGAGATAAAATATTTGATGGTGGTAACAAAAATCTACCAATCAATCTACAACAAAAAATAATTTTTTAATATAAAGAATATTAATGATACATATTTCATCCTTTATTTACTAGTGATGAACTAACAACAACTAAAATAGATGAAAAACATGACATATATGACATACCTTAACATCCATGAGATTGCTATGTTTGATAAACCATTCATAACCTTCAAGTTCAACAACAACAATACAGCAAAGAGAAGAGTTGTTTGGGAGCCTTCATAAAGGGGCTCGTATGTCTTCTCAAGTAAAAGTAAATCATGAACATTATCAAAGTCATCTTGATCATCATGATCAGCTCTACCACTAAATGTGTTATGGATCAATATATTTGTACCATCATCTTCAACTGTGTTTTTTGGCGCATGATCATCTTCTTCCATAGGATCATTAACTTCAACTTTGATATTCACAGCTCCATGTTCGTCCGCTTGCAAAACCACATTATCTAGGGCGTGATAATCCATATCATCTGCCCTAGGGTGCCCCACCTTTATAATAATGATAGACACAAATAAACCATGATCATGATCAAGTGATTATATATATATATATATAAAATTTTAAAACGATATAAACATTTACAAATTCAATCAATATAAACACATATAATGAACAACTTACCAATGGACGATAATCATGCCCCCCTTCAACGTGACTATGCTGCCTACAATGTTTCTCAGCTATTGTGATTAAAACTCATCTTGTCTTTAAGCCCTTGCAATTATTGCAAGGACAATAACATTTCCTATCACCCTTTCTTTTCAATCTAGCCCACAATCTATCAAGTGTCTCTTCATTTTATTCTAGACTAATATTATTTGACTTGATTTTTCTTTACCAAGCTTGACTATTTCGATCTTCAAAAAATATCAAACTCACACTCCAATAATTTTTATTCATAGACAAGGAACAAAATCTAATAATTTTGATATTTTACACCAAAAAAAATTAGCATGCAACCACCCCTGCAAAAGAGAAGATAGTCTGAAGTTAATGACCCAAAAAACACTTTAAAATGCTAATTTCAAAACTTATTAAATTCTAATTTTACTTTGATTTCCAACCATTAACACTCCTAAAATCAGAATATTAAACTTGATCACAAACTTCCTATAATGATGGAGGTAGCGAGCTAGTAAGAGCAAGTGACTCATTCCTAAAGAGCAACCAGTCAAAATCATCATTGGTAATGTCAATACGGATTTATCCTTTTAGTTAAAGATGCAATGTGTCACTTCTTATGACGAGCTTATCCCTAGGGCCCTCAATATTGAGAGAGCCCTAATCGCACAAGGAAGCACACACTAGTAGAATTTAGCAAATAAATGACTAGGTGACTAAAAAATTTAGTCACAACAACTAAAAATGACTAAATTCTGCTCATTTTTTGTAACTCAGCTATAAATGAGTAAATAAATTACTAGTCTGGTCGTTGATTAAAAATTATTTAGTCACACAAATAAAAATGACTAAATAGTTAGTCATTTATTTAGTCACAATCCATTTGAATAAATCATTTAAGGAATCAAGAATATAGCCCATTAAAATACCCTAAATTTTTTGTCAAAATCTTATTTTCAGGGATAGCCCACCAAAATGGAGTTTTCATTTTAATAAACATACTCTAAAACCTTCATCAAAACATTATTTTCAAGCATAGACCGCCAAAATGGAGAAGTGTTTCTGTAAAGAATGACAGAGAACGGTGAGGAGATGTGTGTGAAAGGAGGCATAGGATTCATTGTTGCTTATCTTATTCATGCTCTACTCAATAAATATTACATTGTTCTTGCTACTATTTGTAATCTAGGTATTTACTTGACATATATTTTCATAATCTCAAATTCCTTCAGAGGCTTTTGAAGTATCAATGTATCCTATATAGGGTTTAGAATGATTTCTTTTAATTAAAAAAATTAATAAATGATGTATTTCCCTGTAATTAGATAATGTGGAGATCTTTAAATCTTCCCCAGCACACTATCCTCTTTGGCACTGTATTCATTACTCCAGCTACTAGGGTTTTGCATGTGACATCTTTAATATCTTCATGACCATGGATTTTAAATAGATCTCAGTCTTTTTCTTTAATCATTTTCATGGTAACCCTTGAGTTCCATAATCCACCTTCAATTTCTTCTAAGAATGGTGTCTTAAGCTAGACTGCATAGTATGCATATAAAGCAATCCTTCATACCTGCCATTGTTCCAAACCACCACTCACTGCCTTGCTTAAAATTTTTCCTCCATAAGCACAATAGCATGTTTTAAAATCATGGTTGCTAGTGATTGACCATTAAAGTTACCACTTTCATCAAGATACAATGAGATTTTTTTCTTCAAACTCAAGGAATTATGCAAGATAACATTGTGAATTGTTTGTTGTGTACGATTTGATTTTTTTGCACATTTACTACTTTGTTAACTTCCTTTAAGACTGGGTATTGCACCCTCAGCTGCAATCTCAAACAACTCACTCACTATCACTTGAAGATTCCTTTCATGAGAATCCTTCTATAAAATCAAACTATGCCCTATAGATTGCCTACTTACTATAGGGGACTCATTGTTTCATGGTATTGTAGATCTTAAGATCCTTCAACCTTATTGACACTACTTCACAGTCCACAAGGTATTATTCACTATTCTCCTATATTTGATGAGTCTCAAAACACTGCTCAAACATGCAATCCACTACCTCCATTATACATTAATGGCTAAGAAGAAACATTAAACCTATGATTACCACTGTTACTTCATTTGGACAGTCATTCCCTGATTGCATTTGCCTTGTCTAACACTACCAAAAGCATTTGAAAAACCCTTAAGGTCAGCAAGGGGGTAAGGAAACTCACTGTTAAAATCTTCACTTTACTATGCAAGGTTTGAGCTTTATTATCTTGTCATTGCTTAGCCTCTTTTTGACTATCATCTTAAGTGATTTTCATTCTTCTTACCGTAGATTGCATTTACAAATGTCACTAAGCTACATAGTGTGTTTGTTATTGGCTACAATATTTAGATTGCAAGATTTTTTTATTAGCTACAATGTCTCAATCTTTCTATTGCAACCTCACTAATCTGCCAGAGTTATTGTTTATGTTTCTATGGAGGCCTAGGGTTTGTACCCTAATCATGCTCTTACCAATGCTTTTGTTGGTATTAAAAAACAACCTTAAATCTTGGGTCAGAAAATTAGTTGTCTTGACAAAGTTGTGGTATGATCTTGGATTGTATCCTAGAGTGTGTGGGAAGCTTGTGTTTGATCATTAAGGTATGTAAACCTGATTAGGGAAATGTATCCTATATAGCATGGGTCTTGCTTTAATACTTTCCATAATGGTTATTAATAGATCACATTATTATAGTTTGTGGTAACCCAAGATTGCATTCAAGTATGTAACAAACTTGGTTTGTAGTTTAAGCTATACACTTTTAAGTAACATTCATAAGGTTTAGAAAATCTTGATCACTCTCTAGAATAGCCCATTAAACATGGGTTGTGCTTGAATGCACTACATAATTGATATAACACAACCACTCTGCATATCAACCAGAGTTATAGGCTCTTTATTGCAGCAAGAGGTAATCACTCTTGATCATGCTATAATTACATCCTAACTGTTAAACTTGAGACAACCTGAATGCACCAATGATGATTGACACCTACATTATACAACCTAAATTAACTACATTATATGAGTGCCTCCATTTCTATCACAACATAGCCACATTAAACTTGGGTCACACATGAGTGAAACCTATATTTGTTATAGCACAACTGTGCCACATGACCAATAGAGTTATGGATCACATAATTACAGTCACAAGAATTTGTTCTTGGTTGTGATCTTATGGTGATTCCACACAACAAAAATCTGGACATGAAATTCTCAAAACCCTAAACCTCTAAAAATGAAATCTGATGAGATGTTGCTTTAAAATATGATTTTCAAACCTGGAACTACAAATCTAACTTCACAACTAAATTCTACAAAAAGACAATGACTACCCTCAACCTGGTGATATCTTCTTGATTTTTTTCTAATTTTTCCCAAGAAAATTGTCCTTAGTTCTCCACAAACTGTCTCAAGTAGAGCAAAACACTGTCACAATAAATCAGCAATCTCACTTTTCTTTATGTCGGCCACAATTTGATTTTTTTCTATTTTTCATGTTTGTCAAAATTTTGACAAAACTGATAGTCAAAATTTTGACGAACGTTGGGGATAAACTTCCAAAAAATTGAAAATTACACATCAAATTATACATATTTCATCGAACATTTTCGTCAGATTTTGCAATTAAATGAGTTAGTATCTAGACTCTTGGGAGTACCCAATAGAATTCATGATTCTTTATCCTAAGGCTACACTAGGTGGGTATCCCATTATTCTAGGAAGGCCATTGCTAGCAACAATCGATGCCTACATTGGATGTCAGTTAGGAGATATGACCATTTCTAATGGGAAGAGCACCAAAAAACTTGTTTTATACCCTCCTACTCAGCCATCCCATGATATGGATAACCCCATATGGCCGTATGTTGGAGAATAGGCCAAGGAAGTCAATTATGTGGCACAACTTATGATGTTAGGCAGAAGTTCTTTCATGCAACTTCAGGAGGAAGATGAAGTATTGTCCAACATAATTCAAAACCATTATGAAGTGGAGGAAGCATCATCCTCACATGCATTTGGTTCAATGAAGACACTCCTGCATGCTCTTCCTACAACTGAACTTCTTGGAGCAACTTATATGCTTCATACATTGTTGCCACATGAAATAAAGGTTCCAAGAATTAGTGAAATAGCTATGATAGAGTTAACTACCTAAGTGCAAGTGTTAGAAGGAAACTATTTGAATATTAACAGCAAATTGAGCCAAGAGTAGTAGTTGGCCTTGACAAACCTGTTGAAGACCCACCAACATGCATTTGCATGGGACTACCATGATATGAAGGGACTGGACCCCAAGATCTACACTCATAGGATATATATCAGAGATGATTGCACACTAGTGAGGCAGCCACAATAAAGAATCAACCCTGCATTGAGAGAAATTGTAAAAGGGGAACTACATAAATTATTAGATGCAGGATTTATTTACCCCATCTCAGATTGCCAGTGGGTGTCTCCATTAGTAATTGTGCCTAAGAAGGGAGGAAAATGGAGAATTTTTTTCGACTACAGGGAGCTCAACTCTGCCACCAAAAAGGATCATTTTCCCCATCCTTTCATAGATCAAGTACTAGATTCCCTTGTAGGCAAGCAGTATTTCTCTTTTATACATGGATTTAGTGGCTATAACCAGATACAAATTACACCCGAGGATCAAGAGAAGACCACCTATACATGTCCATGGGGGACTTATGCCTACCTAGTACTTCCATTTTTCTTATGCAATGCACCTGCAACTTTTCAAAGGGCAGTCACTAGTATATTTTCAAATATCTCACATGATTGCATGGAGATTTATATGGATGATTTTACTACCTACAGTGTTGATTTTAATGAAGCATTGGAAATCTCAAGAGAGTCTTATAGAGATGTGAAGACCATAATTAGTCTTTAAACAGTGATAAATGCTTCATGATGATGCAGGTAGATGTAGTCCTTGGCCACTACATCTCTCACAAAGGAATTCAAGTAGATCCTACCAAGATTGAGCTAATCACCAATTTGCCTATACCTGCAAAGCAAAAAGATGTCAAAAGTTTCTTAGGAAATGTAGGCTACTATAAGCATTTCATCAAAGATTTTAGCAAAATGGCAACACCATTATAAAATCTCCTACCTAAATATGTTGAGTTCCAATGGACAAAGGACTGTGACAACGCATTCTCTTATTTGAAAGTAGCTTTAACCCATGCTCTTGTACTCAAAGGCCCCAATTGGGAGCTTCATTTTCATTTTCATACAGATGCATCAGACTATGTTATAGGAGTTGTCTTGGGATAGAAAGGAGTAGTTGAGAATGTTATTTATTTTGTCAGCAAAAACCTACGAGGAGTTGAATTCAATTATACAGTGACAGAAAAGTAAATGTTGACAGTGATCTATGCCCTTAACAAATTCAGGCACTACATAACAAGTTATCAATTATTTATGCACACAGACCATGCAACCATCAGGTACCTCATGAATAAGCCCCTAATCTTAGGTAGGCTGGAAAAATGGTTGTTATTGATGTAGGAGTTTGACATAACCATTGTTGATAAACCAAGAAGAGAAAATGTGGTAACAAACTTTCTTTCTAGACTAACTACATCAGAGGATACTCAAGTCATTAATGACTCTTTCCCTGATGAACAATTGTTTTCCATCAGTGTGCATACACCCTGGTATGCTGACATGGTCAATTATTTGGTCACAGGGAGAGTTCCTCCTCATTTCTCTCCAAAAGAGAGAAGGGTGCTCATTGAGAAAACTTTTCCTTTTTCATGAATTGCAGGATGTTTATTCTAACATGGACCAGACCATTTCATGAGGAGATGTGTGAGGGGAGATGAGACATATGATATATTGCATGCATGTCACAATGAACCCTGTGGAGGGAATTTTTCAGCCAAGAGGACAGCAATGAAGATTCTAAACATGGGATATTACTGGCCCACACTCCACAAGGATGCAGAGAAATATACTAGGAAGTGTAACAGATGCCAGAGGATGGGTCGGCCAACTAGGTTTGATGAGATGCCTCTTTACCCACAAGTAGTCATCACTCCATTTGATAAATGGGGACTGGATTTTGTAGGTCCCATTGATCCTCCATCAAATGGTAAATCATACATCTTGGTCTGCATTGACTATGTGACCAAGTGGGTTGAAGTTAAAGCAATGAAGCATGCAAGAGATAATAAGGTTGCAGAATTTCTTTATGAGGTTCCAAGAGAGATAGTGATTGATCAAGGGGCCCAATTTACATCAACCCTTGTTATGTAGCACTAGTTAATGAATACAATGTGAGACATAGGAAGTCTACCCCTTATAATCCTCAATCCAATGGCCAAGTTGAGGTGACCAACAGGGAAATTGAGGCCATTCTGACCAAAACAGTGGCTATCCATAGGAAGGATTGGGAAAGCAAGATACTAGAAGCTATCTGGGCCTATAGGACCACCTGGAAAACAACCACAGGCTTCATTCCTTTTGAATTACTGTATGGGAAGATAGCTTTGATTCCCATTAAATTTGGGCATAAGACTCTTAGGACTACACTAGACTTAGGGATGGACATCTTTGAGGCATGAAAGGACAGAATAATGCAATTGAATAATTTGATGAGATGAGAAAGATAGCCTTGCAACATAGCGAGGTAGTACATAATCAAAGGATCAAATGGTATGATAAGTACATAAAAGGCAAGAAGTTCCAGCCTGGTGACTAGGTACTCCTTTATAACTCTAGGTATCAAGACAATGTAGGTAAATTGTAGACTAGATGGTTGGGACCATATGGAGTTGCAGAAGTCTTTGCCAATGAAGCTGTACAACTCACCACCATTGACCCTGTCAGATTCAAACTTCTGGTCAATGGTCACTGTCTAAGGTTGTATCACAAGCCAGCATCCAAGGAAGAATTCCTACAGCAATTTAATCAGCACCCAACCTCTGAACTTCCTACAGCCAAAGGAAGCAGACCTAGTGTCCCTCCTTCTGATTGATCTAAGTACGCATGCAATCACTTCATAATAAAGACTATCACTTTTTGGGAGTCCACTTCTTCATTAATCCACCCATTCGCCCATCCATCTCCACCTTCTCTCTCTTCTATAACTCCACCATCGCCCCACTCCACCATCATTTTGTTTCATCACCACTGCATTAATTGCTCAATGATACTTCTAAAAGGTAATCGGTACTTCTCCACATTCTTTGCAAAGATACTCCAAGATTTCAAGTACGTGCAAAACAATTTGTTGTATCTTAATTATCTTTAGTGCATTTCTTTAATTGCTGTAATTAAATGTAGATATTTCGCATAGCATGAAATTGTGCACCACCTTGTCCAATCATAAGTATTACCCAGCTTGTGTGGAAACATGTTGTAAATTAGGTTGGGGGAAGTGTCAAATCACTAGTCCATGTGTCATCCATATCAGTAAATTTAAACCAAGCCAATTTGAATAATAAATTGAATTGACAGCTTGCATGTGGAAAATGTCACTGAACCGCCACCATTTCTTTCGATAATACCCCTCATTAATGAATCTTTATTGCCTAGTAATAATTTAAAATGTCACCCAACATTAATTTAGTGAGCTACATGAAATTGGTGTTAGCACTATAGAAAGAAGAATTACAAGAAGAAGTTGTGGTTTTCAGAAAGAGATTGCAGAAAAAGAAAATTTAGCAAAGTGCTTGTTTGATTGCGGGCAGTTGAACAATGGGAGGTCAGCTAATTCAGAATGAGCCCACGGTTCATAACGTGATAACGTTGGATGCATCTTCTTTGGAAGAATTTAGAAATTGTGGATGGTTGGACTATTTCTTGAAGCTCCACAGCTACAATGAAGACATTGCGCAAGAATTTGTGTAGACACTCTCTGAAGGAAAGGCAATGGTAAAAGGGTTGGAGATGATTGTTACTGAGGAAAGAATTGTGGAGGTAACAGCTTTACCTACTGATGGTGAGCCATACCTTGCTACCAAAGATGCAAGGTTAGCTAAGGTTGAATTTACTAAACCCAATGACCCTCCATTGGTGGTGGATAAACAAGGTACAAAGAGAACTTCTTTATTAGAGCCATGGAAGCAAGTAGTTGTCCACATTGTCAAGTACATTACTTGTGAAGGTTGTCAATCATGTCTTCATTCTGTACACTTCAAGCTCCTGAACCATATGAGGCATGGATGAAGAATGAACGTGCCCAAAGTGCTATATCACCTCCTTGCCATCATGGCAGCCGAAACGTAGAAAGGTAGGGATAATTTTGTCTCTCATAATTGTTTAATCAAATTTTTAGTGGAAAAATCTCTGCATGAAGTATTTGATATGGCGTGGGAGGAGTTTTTAAACATTGATCAATTTAGACTAGAACAATTTAGAGGTCAGCCTCAACCCCGTAGGGTTCGTAGGGAAGTGAGGGCTGCTGAAACTACTCCTGGAGCATCAACCTCTAGTGTAAACCCTAGTTCAAACCCTCCTACAGCTAAGCAAGTTGTTGAAATTGGGTCTTCTGAGTCAGAATATTTAGATGAGGGAAGTTCATCCTCAGATTCTAATGATAATGTCCCTATCAAAACCCCAATTCGAACTAGGGCTGCCCTTAGGAGAGGACAAGAGGAACAAATAAAAGAAGCATAAATGAAAAAGGGAAAAACCAAGAAGCAAGTGGCAGAAAAAGCAACACCAAGCCCTAGGAAACGAAAGGTTGATAACATTGTTCCTCCTACAGCCAAAGGAAAAGAAAAAAACCCTCCTAAGAGATCAAAACTAGCTAGGCCAGTCACTGGTGTACCTCCAAAGAGAAGCCCTAGGCTTAGAAAAACATCTAGGGAGGAGACGGAAGCCCCAATGGGGCAGGTGAATATTGAGGAAAAAGATATTTTTGAGGAACAAGTAAGTATCAGATTGGATGAGCTCGCTGCCATTGTAGAACAAGTTGGGAATAAAGAACAAGATGAGGACCAAGATCCATATGAGAATCAAGAACCCCTGTAGCAAGAGAAAGATGAGAATCTAGAATTCCTTCAGCTAGAGCAGGATGAACAACCTAAATCACTACAACTGGTGTTGTATGAACAACAAGAATCAGTTCCAAAGAAGACTTTGGTAGGGATACATAAACCTCTTGATTTTTCTTGGAATGACATAGCTCTGAAATTATGGAGTGAGATGCAGAGAAAAGAAGAGGAATGGAGGAAGGAAAAGTGCAAGCTGCAAAATGAGATTAAAAAGAAGAATGTAGATATTGAAGAGAAGAATGCAGAAATTGTTGTTTTGAAGGAAAGGATAGATAATGTGGTAGATTTAATACCCAAAAATGCTAGCATGTAGAACTCCTCCTAGAGTGTATACCCTACACTTGAAGGAGCGAAATCTTTCCCTTAAGCTATCAAGGATTATTTCAAGTTTGAATCCTTCTCTTGACACTCCACATGAATTTTTCTAGGCTTATTAGATTGCCCCTCCTGATGTTGAAATTTTTTGTGTGAACTATATCTACATAATTATGTTGTGGCTGATGATCATGAGTGGAATCCCATACTATATATTCGAGACCTCCATTTGAGGGCATTTATGTCCTAGATTCAAAATAAGATTAGCTGGGGACAGCAGTGTAGGACTTACAGGGATAGAGAATTATATACTCCCTTGGATCTCAAGGTTGAATCTAGTAACCTTGTAGACATTTTTCAAACATGGCATAGATTCCTTTATCGTCCAAGTTATAATTTAGGAGGATTATTCCTGTTAGAGAAGAATTTTACAAAGAATATGAGAAAGTAGCTGAAACCACTAGGAAATCAGTAATGGGATACTTAGCACAAAGGTGGAATAGTCTACCAGAAGAATTGAAACAAGTTGAACCCCACTCCTTACATAACTATGTTGCAACAAGCAAGAGAGTTGATAGGTACATACAGATTGGTAGAAGGAAGCAGTAGTTTTGGATTCCCAACTTTTCAGCCACCTACAATATTGTGGCCTATGCCAAATTATAAGTTCTACCAATATGACATAGCTATCAAGCAAGCAAGATGGAACAAACTAGATAGAAAACAAGGATTTTACTAGGATCCTAACTCTAACACTGCAGAGGCTGATGTGGGACAGTTAGCAGTTGTTGATTTCAGGGCATTGACTAGGAAAAAGTTTAGTGCTCCATCTGCTGGAGGACCAGCAAATCGTTAGGTTGGGGGGAATGATGAGCCCAATTAATGGCTTAATTTTGATAGGATCTATTATCTATTTGTTGTTTCTATCATAGACTTTGACACTAATTTTTGGCATTTTCTATGTTGTTTCCCTTAAAACCATAGACCTTGGCATAAGTTTATCTCTGTGACTTTAATGACATTATCATGCTATGAGAATTATCTATGTTGAATTTATTAGTGGTTGAATGAATGTTACTAAGGTAATTATAGATATACATTTGTTTTTGTGTGCTAATGTTGTTGTACAGGTTGCCACTAGAATGTTGATGTCAACAAAGCCTGCTTCGTGGCAGAAATTCTTGCTAGTTGGTCAGTTTCCAAGAAGTCAAGAAGTTGATCATTATGAAGTCAAAGCAGGAAAACTCTCATGGAGGGAAATTCCTAATTCAAACAAAAGAATGTAACTACCTTTTTAATTTTTATTTTTATCTGTTGAGCAAATTTAGGAAGTGTATTGTGCTAGATTCCCGTCGGAGCAAGTCTGCTTTGACCGATTCAGCGCATGCATAACTTCCTCCATCTTTTTCTATGTTTTCAATAAGTGACACCCTCCTATTTTGATGGAGTCAACTGCCTGGGTAGTTAGGGTTAATCAGTAGTTTTTCTCTCTATAAATAATGGTCAGATGCCCCTTTTGACAAGGTTGGACATTCTAAGTTTATACTTGCATTTTCCAGTTTAGTAATATAGTTATATTGTTGAGATGTACTTATGCTTTCAAGAAATAATATGACATTTTGAGTTGTTGCATTTGAGTTGTGTAAGGGAGACTCGCCCAAGGGGGGCCACTTGGTGAGAATTCCATCTATTAGTTTAAAAGTTATTTTATGTTTAGTAGTTAGTTTCAGTTTCAGCAATTGTCTGTTCTTACAGCCACTAAAACCCTGTTTTGTGACTATTCCTACAGCCAAGGCAAACAGAGTAGTTTCCTATCTGTTTGCTAGAATTTGCATTTCAATCATTTATCTTCAGTCTGGTTGTTAATGCTTAATGTAGATGTTAATTTATGTTTAGTGTTTAAGTTGATTTCCTTTCAGCGTTTCATTTCCAGCATTGTTTATTTCCTAGTTTTTGAATGATTGCAATGAAGTCCTAGTGCACATACAATGTTGACTCACTTCAAGTTTACATCCTTGGGTTGACAATTAAATGCACCTTCATGATGAGTGAAATAGCTACTTAGTATAGATATCCAATCTCTAAGTCACAACTCTAAGGGCTTAGTTATTAAATCATTAGAGGAGGCCAACAAGAGGCGTGAGACCCCACCAAAAAAAAATGGAGCTATAAAAATAAAAACAACCAAAATGAACAACCCTTAAATATTTATGTGTTGCTCCATTCTTGAAGACACCCAAAAATGTATAAGTATATTATATATACACACAAATCTGATTGTAAATCAAAAAAAAGGGAAATTGTAGAGAACAAAGGAATAAATCTATGGAGAAATAAATAAACAAGATGAAGAAATAATATAAGAAAATGAATAATTAACTCTTTTATCTTCAAAACCTACATATACAAATGGAGAGCCAAGAGATTTCAAACACCATTAGAGCTTCTTCCAAACCTACAAAAATCAAATGAGTGAAAATTAAAAGAAGAGGGGTTAAGAAATTATCCTTATGATTTAGGGAAACATGAAGTTTCCCTAAGATCCAAGGGTTGATATTTAAACAATCCATAGGACGAGATTTGATGTGCAATCCATTATCCACTAATTTACCATTACACTAATTAATTTCACTTAAACTTTCAAATTTGACCATGGTGGGGGAAAATATAGTTAGGGACCCTCAATTGAGTGATAGCTTAAAGCTACTTTAGAGGACTTGTACATTTGAACTTTTATTTGTCCATGCAATTTTTAAAACTTGGAATTATTCCAAGTTAATTTAATCCTCATCCATTAGAAAGGGAAAACTATGGTATGAAATTTATTTAACTTAATTTATACAATCAACTTGAGTAAAGTTATTATTTTTAAATAAGGTTAATTAATGGTGTGACCTAACGTATAGTATTTCAAATAGTATAAAAGTGTTGTTTTAACAATAATATTACCATAATTAAGACTTAATTATTGTTGGAATCAATAATAATAATTTTATATTTGTAAATATATATTTGGGTGAAAACTAATAATTTTTTTTAATAAAAGAGGGTAAAAAATTTATTGAATCAAAAAAAAAATACAAAGCCAGAAAAAAGAACCGGCCCATCCAGGACCCAAAGCCAACAAAAGAGCCATCAAATAATACCCAGGAAACATCTCATATCCTTTGTCACCAACTCCTCCAATTCCTAAGAGAGATTCTCAGAAAGGCCACCCTAGTCCTCCACTTTCCAATCTTGCCTCCCCTCAAAGGCCCATTTTTCCAAGCAATCAACCACCTTATTCCACTCCCATGGGATGTGGAAAAAGGTGATAGAGTCCAAAACCTCACCCAAAGAGATGACTTGTCGAACCACCCAAGCTAACTACCAATTCACCTTCTCCAATTGTCAATTATTAAGTAAGTTAATCACCACCTGAGAATTAGATTCACTAATTATCCTTCTCCACCCAAGGGCACAAGCCCTTTTCAAAGCCAAGAGAATATTCAAAGCCTCCATAAAATTGTTGGAGTGTTGGTCTCTATATTCTCAGAAGAAGTAGTCAACAACTCCAAAAACTATCTCTACCAATGCCCCCCACCCCAGCATGACCAGGATTACCTCTAGAAAAACCATTAGTGTTAATATTTAGCACCCTGAGAGGAGGGGATTCTAATACCCATCCCTCATAACCTTCCCTCTAGCACTTCAACCCAAACTAGGTCTGGGTCCACCCTTTTCACCAACAAAAATCCCCAAACTCCTAACTACCCCTATTTCACCATGATCAATAGGGATAGATAGGTCACACTTGGCCGCTAAATTCTCTTGAATAGCCCCCAAAATTCTCAACCAAACCTGCCCACTTGAAGCTTCTTGTCCAAAAGGATCTTGTGATTGCGCTCCAACCATATATGCCATATAATCATGTTAGGACCAATTGACTAAGAAATTTGAAGGAAAAAAGTTTTAACAAGAGACTTCCTCAATCTAGTCTAAGAATTATCCAAAGAAGAAGCATGCATGCAAGGTTGATTCCAAGCATCCCACAAAGAATTCCAAATCTCCTTAACAAAAGAGCACTAAAAAAAAGATGATATATATTCTCCTCACAATTAGAGCACAACACACACATAGAGGGGCCTTGTAAACCACACTTCTGAATATTCTCCCAGGTCAGGCATCTACCATACATCACAAGCCAAGAGAAGAAGTTACACTTGGGCCAAGAGAATTTATTCTAGATTTGTTTCCACCAAGTGACCCCTCCTCCCCTAAAACTTTGTTTATCTAGCACCTAATATCTAGAGGCAACAAAAAAAATTTCTTTCTTATCATGATCCCAGGCCAAAACATCCCTTTCCAAAAGAGAATTACAAACTCTACCAACAAGAATTCTAGCAAGCTCCTAACGATCCTCCAACAAGCCTCCAAGAGGCTACTCCTAAGGGTCCTTCCACCGATACACCGTAGCATACGTAAGAATATGAGGGGTGTTGAAGTCCACCACATGACTCCAACCAACCTCCAAGAAGATCCTAATTAACTCCTACAAGTGAGGATGAGTAGAAAAAATAGGAGGATTCTCGTCCCAAGAATCATACCAAAAAAAAGCCTCTGAGCCTCTATTGGAAATTCAAAACAAGCCTTCCTTAACAAGTTTAGCTCCCCTTTTCAAAGTACTCCAAACCATAGAACCCTTACCTAAAATACTGAATCTAGGCACATACACACACTCCATGCCCCCGAGGTATTTTGAGGTGAGGATCATAGCCCAAGTCTATTGTTGTTGAGTACACTAATTTCAATAGAGTTTAGCCACCAAAGCTTTCCCATTCAGATCAACCCACTGCAAACCAAGACCACCTTCCTATTTTGGTCGGCACACATCATCCCACTTAACTAGGCTCCACTTCCTTGTGATAATATTACCATACCAAAGAAACAAGTGACAAAGGTGCTCAAAGTCATTAACAAAGCTTGCAAGGGTAGATAACAGAAAGCACCTACACAATGGTAGAGCATGTACCACAAAATTCAAAAGAGTAATTATGCTAGCCATAGAGAGCCACCTACAAGTCCAATGACTAAATTTTTTACATAATTTCTCAATAACATCCTACCAAAATGACCTAGTAAGCGTGTGCACTACTATAGGAATACCAAGATAAAAAAAATGCAACAAGCCAATCTAGAACCTGAGAATCCTAGCAATTCTTTGTTGAATGAGCTTAGAAGTGTTATAGAAGTAAATGGAGGATTTACCCTCATTGATGCTCTAACCCAAAGCATCCAAATAGAAATCCAAGGCCCTCCTCAAATTGACTGCTTCATCCACTCTAGACAAGCCCGTCAATGTCGTGTCATCCACAAATTGTAGGTGAGATTGGCAAGGAATATTATTGCCCCACCACCAACCCTGAATAAGCTTGAGCTCCACTCGTGATCTCATAAATCTCCCAAGCCCCTCTGCCATCAAGATGAATAAATATGGAGATAAAGGATCCCCTTGTTGTAGGCCTCTGAAGCCCCCAAAAATATTTGAAGGCTCCCCATTGACTAACACAGAGAAAGAAGAGGAAGTGGCACAACTCATGACCCAATCAATCTAGGTACTACAAAATCAAAAATCCCTCAAAAATCTTGGATAAAAAATCCCATTTGACTTGGTCATAGGCTTTGGCCATGTCCAACTTAATAAACATGGCCTTATCTCTAGAAGAAGCCATAGAATGCACAGTCCCAGCCACAATAACCACTCCATCAAGAATCTACCTACCAGCCACAAATCCACCTTGCTCCTCAAAATTAAACCTACCCAATCATGGTTTTAGGCATTTAGCAATCAACTTAGTGATAATTTTTTACACCACATTGCATAGGTAAATTGTTCTAAAGAGATCCAAAGATTTGGCACCCTCTTGCTTAGGGATAAGAGCCAAGAAAGTGTCATTCATAGCCTTCAGCATTTTCTTGTTCCTTTGAGACTCCTAGGCAACCTCAAGCAAATCAAGCTTAATAACCTCCCAAAACACCTAAAATAACTCAATCGAAAAGCCATCGAGACTAGAAGATTTTCCTTTCTTCATTTGAAACACTATAGCCTCTAGCTCCTCCAAGGATATTTGCTTGAGAAGAGATTCATTCATTTCATTTGTCTCCAAAGAAGGGATGGAAGCAAGGATTGAAGCCTCCTCCACTTGAGCAGGTGGAGAGTTGTCAGAAAAAAATGCAAAGTAAAACTTGACTACCTCTTTTGAAATCTTTGTAGCAGAATAAAGAAGATCCCCCTCCTGCGACTTGAGAGAAGAAATAATATTTCCCTACCTCCTATCCTTGATCGAATTGTGGAAGAAAAATTATTCATGTCACCTTTCTGAAGCCACTCAATGTGAGACTTTTGTTTCCAAAATATTTCTTCGTGAAGCTCCCATTCCTCGACATCCTTAACCTCCAAAGCTTCTAACCTACTCAACTCCTCAATGAGACCCTGATCCTAGATCTACCAAATAACAAACTCCAAGTGTTCCTGAGCAACCCTTTTAGCCTAAAACACTTACCAAAGTGGCTTCTATTCCATCATTTTAACATATACTTGAAAATTTGGATCCTCTTGACAAAGGAATACATAGCAATGTTGAAGGATAGCTTCCTAGCACTCCACCAACCCAGAACAAGATCATGAAGAGACACCCCCCAAAGCCACAAGTTGAAATCTAAATGACTACTTTTTAGAGCATCTAGACAAGAAAGCAGAGAATTTAATTGGCCAGTGGTCAGAGCCCCTCCAATCCAATATATCTGAACTAGTTACCCATCTATCACCAACCCAAAAATTGGACACCATAAACCTATCCAACCTTTCAAATATGGTTGCATCTCCAATCCTCTTATTTTTCTAGGTAAACAAACCATTCCCAGGTTTGATATCAACTAGATTCAAGAAATCCACATTGTTCCTAAAGAGGTCCAAAGAGGGGTCAAGACGAGTAGTACCACGCCTTTTCTCCTTCAAAGAGACAATAGCATTGAAGTCACTTGCTTGAATGCTAGGAAGAAAAGGCTCCAAACAACGTAGGTATCTAACCTACGACCACAAATTCATCTTACCAAGAAAATTCGAAGGAGCATAAATGTTGGAGAAAAGGATTCTCTCACCCAACTCCAAACTAGCAGCAACAAGAGAGATAGAGAACTTGGAGGAGAACCACCAAATAGGAATAATTATGTGTGGATCCAAAATACAAGCAAGACCCCCAAAACTACCCTATGCCCCCACACATCGGCACATCCCTCTACCCTAGATCTTAGGGGGCAAGTTCAACATACAATCAATAGACAACTTCATCTCTTGGATGAAAACCAAATCAAGAGAGTGAGCAAAAATTAAATCTTGAATAGCCTTTTGTCTAGGGATGTTATTCATACCCCTCACATCCCATGATACCACAATCATCGTTGAGGTTGAGAGAAGTGAGAATCAATAGTCCTCACCAAACCAAATTCCACAAACGTTTCCTCGGTTAACTTCACTTTTTCTTGATCCTTCTTCCTTCCTGGTTTAAGAGCCTTCTTGGGATTCCACTTATTAAGGGGTTTCTATTGAAAACCCAATGCAGGAGATGAAGCCTTGCCTTTACCAACCTCAGCAACACCTTTCTCAATTACAATCCCAACAACAAGAATCTCATATACCCCATAGAAATTTTTGGCACCATGTTGATCTAGCCAAGCCCAAAGTCAGAGGGAGGTAAATCCTTATCCATCTGAACTGAAGGTCCCTCGGTTAGAGCCAAGTTGCCAAAACATATTGACTACTTTTTGAGGTGCTTCTCAATTATAGATCCATCCACTACTTTCATATCAAAAGAATCACCCTCCTCCTGAATCAAGTCATCTAAGGAATCAAACCTATTCAATGTTTCCTCTTCTTGTCTATCTTTGAGTGTCCTCTTTTGACCTTTATTTCTATTATGGGGTTTGACTAGAACAAAATCATCCTTGTCTGCCACCATCCCCTACATGGGATCTTTACCATTGTCCAACTTCTGAGTAGTTTGAGAAGAAGCATTACTCATACCTATAGTCTTAACAAATTTGGGGAACTTCCACTAAAGGTGACCATATTCATGACATAGAAAACAATGGAAAGGCAAAGTCTCATAATCCAACTATTGGATCCAAGAGATTGATCCAATGCTCATGTCAATCGAATCTAGAAATGGCTTGTTTAATTCTAGTTCCATGCACACACGAGCAAAGGAAAAATCCCTTTTAGTCAGTGCATGTTTCGAAGGCATCAATGGGTTTCTCGAGCATGAAAGTGATCATCTGCAAAATATTGCTTCACCAACATTCTAAAGGAAAACAAGGGAGGCATACCCAAATTGGAACCCTCGAAGGTAAATCATCAATAGAATTAAAACCCACATTCCAAGGATTAATAAAGAGGCCCACCTGATTGTAGAAGTAGATTCCACCTTCAAAAGCTTGATTTCTATTAGCAACGCAAGAAAAATACACCATGAAGAAATTGTTAGCTACCAATATTATGTGAAAATCACCTTCTAAGTTTCAAGTCTTGTGCACCTAAGAATCCAAAAAAGGAAGTGATAACCACATCCCCATACACTTGCAAATCAACACATGGTTACTATAATATTCAATATCTTCAACCATGGATTCAGGTTGTATTTTCAATCCTAGCCGATCATGTGCCCTTTCCAAGCACCCATTCACCTTGTGCAACCAAAAACCACCATTTCATAATGGACCCTTGTCGAAGTTATCCATGCTAGAAGGAAAAATCCTATCTCCAAGCATAAATGAAACCAAAGCTACTTGCCAAAAAAATAAAAAAGACAAGGCCCCTAAGGGAAGAAACCACCACACATGGAGCCTAAGCAACTAAACACAGGTTGGTATCAAAGACCATGTAGCAATAAAGGAAAATATGTAGAAAAGGTAATAAATCACGCCCCTGAAACATGCAAGGCCCCATGCATAGAATAAACCCCAACACCTTCGACCCCCACCAGCCAGCACACATGCACGAAGTGCAACAGGCATGCAACCAAGAAAAATACCATAGGAGAAACAATGATAATAACATAAGTCAGAAAAAAAATTATCTAGAAATCAAACCAACACCCCTTGCATACACACAAAACACCCCCACCTGAAGCTCCAAAGTTAGATGAGTAGCAAGCAAAAGCAAAATTTATAGGAAAACCGTGAATAGAAAGCAAGAATAAGAGGGTAAAATGTGACCCCTTGGTCGTAGCCCACACACCCCTTCACACTCCCTCCTGCGAGCACAAACACCAAGCTCTACAAACAGCAGAAGGTCAAGCTAGGTTAGACAATCCCTATCTTGCCCATGCATAGCAATTCCCAACATGATTTTTTTTAAATCCTCATAGTCAAAACTAATAATATTATTAATAGCTAAATGGTAGATAGTAACAAAAATGTGTTATCATTTATTTTATTTTATTTTGATAAGGATTGATCAAAGTAAACAATGAGTGGATGATATATTCTTAATAACAATCTATGGATTAACAAATGGATATTAACCTTACTAGAACAATGACATCACGAATATTTAATTGGGTATTATTATTATTATTATTATTATTATTAATTAGGTGATTGGATGGCGATAGCACCATTGCTAAGGTTTAATGCATTTTTAAATATTAATACTCCCTTGTTATGTCTAAAAGATGATTAATTAATATCAATCTATTTATGTAGTCTAGTGGACTAATTAATGATAGTCCCATTAATCATAAAATAAATATCCCTTGAGGTTTAAATTATTGTTCAAACAATGTTAATACGGATTTTTGGAAGATTCCTTGTAAGTATGACAATCGATCGTAACATGTTATTATCATGACAAATGGAGATGAAATTTGAAGTCACAAAACAAGTGTTCAGATAATTGTCTATGCAAATATTAATTTAAAAAATTGAGTGATCACTATCAAAAAGAAAATATATACATGGAGATATGGTATGTTTCTCTTAAATTGAATATGCATATCTAAAAAGATTAGAGGGTTGAGGGCTATCACCTCAATGGGCTACCCCCTTGAGGGACTAGAATGGAAAAAAAATTAACATGTAATCTAAACTTCAATTAAACCTCCTCCTCATGCCTTAGGTATTTGAATGAAAAGTTAAACGTGACTTTTTTCAAGGTGTTCAATGATATCCTAACTAGTGGGATAAGATAGGAAATCAAGAGGTTTGAGATGCCATGCTATATAGTCAAGTACTAGTAGTGGAAACATTAATGAGATTCATAATTGGTACTATCCCTAATATTAGATTTAATATGGTAAGAAATTAAAATGCTCAAACAATATCAATCTTAGTGGCAAGACTATTAACATACATCCAACCATCAAAGATGAATAATAATACATATGTGAAAATCAAAATAGAGTATGTGTTATGATTACACCTTAAACACTTTGGGAGATAATTAACTTAATTAATGTATAAAAAAATGATGGGCATTTTAATTGTATATTCAAAAAAAAAAATTGTTGTGTTGCATGTTCACATGTAAAAATAATGGGCATGACATGGTATAGGAATTTAATTTCTCATGAATGGTTTTCTACACCAAAGATAGGAAAATCTCAATTTCCTAAAAACTTGCATAGGAACCATTTCGTGGATGAGATCTTTGATATAATTGTGCTCTTACATAGATTGAAAGGTAGTGAGAGAGTGCATGACTTTGAGGAGTGGATGTACTTCTTTGAGAAAATTATCATTCATTGTGAGCAATATTTGGATTGGGAACAACTTATCAACAACCAAGTGCATACAATGATCATTCACTTGCCACTTAACAAGTTCTTCTATATGTCTTCTTATTTGTTTTATGTTGTCACTTGTACAAGACCTTGGCCAAGCCTGAAGACTATTGTGGTTCAGGGCCAAGATTTTCAAATCTTTGATTATTATGACAAATTGCAATTAGAGAAGAGTTATAATCATTCGAGAAGGGTAAACGATGTGTTTACCATGATAATGGTTAGATAAATTCAAGGAGACATAGGCTTGAGAAGCTCTCCTAAGGCTATACAACTGATTGATACATATGGAAGCCATTTCATACAATTTCAGATATTTACATATATTAAAATTGGAGGTTTTGATGGAATTTCATTCAAGCTTCCTAAATATGCAAAGGATAAGTTTGTTTTGATAGAAGTATGTTGGAAAATTATCGAGGTGAATAAAAGATGTCAGGAGAGAAAGAAGGTTGGTGTGCAATTCTCAATTGGGCTTGGCCACTATTCTTGCAATTCCATGTCTAATGCCCTCAACATTGAGAGGGATCTTATTAAGTATACAATGCAATTCTATGATAGAATATTTCCCTTTGATAGCAAAAAAATTGTCAAAGATAATTTGTAGTCGGGTCCTAGTTTCAATCGTATTTGAGATTTAGAAAATTGTTGAGATGATTATGCAACTGAATATGAGGTACATAGAAGAAGTTGTATCAGGATAACCTTGAGGAAAATAGTTACATTCAGGTTGAATTGGGATGTCCAAGGTTTAGAGGATGATGATTCTAATTTATTATACCCAATTTTTATTAATCATGTTCAAACTCAACCAATTATTCCCATTGATTGGATTATTAAGGAGGTAGAAACCATTGAAGCAAAGACTATAGTGGTGCTGAAAATAACACAAGAATGGATGGCATGGAAGAGTGTAGAGAAATAGACCCCTCCTCGAAATTCACAAAACACTCAGCCTCAAGGAGAGAGCATCCAAGAACCTTCATCATTAGGTGTGCAGACATCCCCTACTCAATAGATGTCATTAGAAGGACATGGTGGTGGTGATGGTGAACCCTAGGAGAAGATTCTACCAAAGAAGACATGTGGAGAAGATACTGTTGAGCCACCACAACAAGATAAGGAAAAGCAAGTAGTCAAAGAAGAAGAGGAAATCAATGTCCCTACTTGTCCTTCCCAAACAAGTGCTCTCTCTTCCCCCAATTATTCTCCTCCCAGAGAAACACCAACTTCTCCTAGGGTAGGCCCTACTCCCCCTTCTCCTAAATATAGGCCTTCTGGTACCCCTCCTTTAAGGAGAGTTTTGTAATTCAATTCCCTTAGTTCCAAGTCAGCAATTACACCTACTTTTGCTTCATGGCTTGAACAAATCATGCCAAAGAAGAGGAAAATAGTTAAAAACCATATCTAGATTGCTTGAGGATGATAGCACCAGAAATATGTATGTGGAAGTGCCTCATCCCTTTGTGTAGAAGGAGGCAATTCAAGCTACTATTAGTGATTTCAATATCATTCTAGGTGATAGCAACAAGGTTAGTGGAAAGAGCAACCAAGGATAAGAAGAGCAAGAACGAATTGAAACTAGGTAAAGCTTCTAACTCATTGCTTAAATTTTTTTCTTGATATAACTCCACAACCAACCACTCAGGCTAAGGTTACTTTTGACCCAACATCTTCTATGGGGAAGCAAGTGGTAAGTAAAATGAAAAGTTATAAGGTTTTTAGGAAACCTATAGAGCAGTGGGTTTCTAACATTTTAAACAAAGGAAATAAATTTATTGTTGATATGAGAAAATTATGGAAATATATGGATGTCATGAAGGTTGAAACTGAGAAAGATGGCACCTCAACTAAACATGAAGAAGCCATTTGGACAACGAACGATGGTGATTTCAAGGGATGATGGAATTGGGTCTAAACAAACTAGTTTGTGAAATATCCTCCCAAATGTGTTGTATATAATAGATGTATCATGTGGAAAAGGAGTATAGAGTGGAAGCTCTTCATTGTCAAACAAAGAATATTAGAACATGGCAAGTATTAAATTAATGAAACACAATAAGGGATGAAATTCAAAAAAAACTCTTGGGTATCAGTTTCCATATTAGGAGAGAAGCCATCTTGGAGGATGAGGATGAGGATGAGGAAACATTGAAGGGGAGCTTCCAAGGTATCATTGATAGCATCTGCAATAAACAACAATTCAATGCAAAGATTCTAAAAATTCTTAGTGGTATCGATTTGGATTTGTTCTAGTTTGGTGGAATTTCCACTACTTACGTGCTAAAACTCAAAGTGAGCAAAGCCAACAAGGCTCTTTAGAAAATCAGAGCTAAAACATTATTATTTCTTAGCACAAAGATATACCACCTATTGTTAAAGCTTACTATGCATATCGATCCAAGAATTCCACATCTACTTCCTAGTCATCTGAAGGAGTAACCAGTGAGGCTCTAACTCAGCAATGAGTTTATTTGCTTTATTATGTTTATAAACTTTATGTTATGAAGTTAAAGACTTTCTTTATTTTTGGGAAATTATTTTAAAGAAGTGATTATACCCACTTGATATATATGCAATTAATCATAACATGAAACTCTCTTAACAACACTACAATTTTGGAATAACATATATAGAAATAAGAATTTTTATGTTTGTGTGTGATAAACATCATTTTGTATGAAATGGGAACTTAATTGCAATCTATGCATTCAATTGATTCCTTGTGTTATGTCATTTCTATGTGAATGAGTAACATGTTCATCTATTTGATTAATTCCAATTTTGATATTATTTCAAGTTGATTATTTCAATTCACTTATATGGGATGTTATGTTGGTCAGTGTGTTAATGGTTTATATTTGTTCTTATATTCATTAATTACATTTGATGATTAAAATCCTTTGAGTATTGAATATTCATGGGTTTCCTACTTTCTGGTGAAAAGCACATAATATTTTAGATTCACATTTCTGAAAGTTATTAAAAATCTAAAGAGGGAGTTGTACCTTATAAAATTCAAAGAGTGATTGTATCACATTGAGGCAATTAACTCAACTATTGATAATTGGTTGCATCTCATTTTGGAAAAAGAGTTAAATGTATATCATAGTTTTAAAGATGCAAATCCATTAGCCAACAAATTTTTGGTGACCCTGCTAGGGAACGAATAAAGATAATTTTAAAGTTGCCTCATTCATATATATTCTTGTTTGCTTCTTTCATGAATAATCATGGCTTTACCTCACAATGATTTCTTTTACATACTCCAACTGAATCTGAATTGGATACAAGTTGAGCAGGAAGACATGTTATCACAATTAAATACTTTATCTTGGAGAGTTCGGAGGAGTGCAAAAAAGTATTATAGAGTTAATCGAGTATTGGAGGAAGAAGAAGAACTAGGTGAAGAAATCAAAAGGGTTGGATCTATGTAACAACCAAAAGTCATTGATAGGATCATTTTCCTCCCAAGGGCTCACATTAGAAGATGAAGTCTTGAACCTTTTCAATTACACTAGATTCCATAAGATATACCAAAGGTGAACAAAGAAGGGGTATTATTGATCCATTTTTTGAGGCCTTGCAAGAAGGTAATTTTTCTATGCATTCATTTCTAAATAGGAGAGTTATATCCAAAAGTAGGTTGTCTTCACCAATGAGACAAGCACATTGTTCTCCCACCTATCAAGCTCTTATCTTACATAGTATTGTAGTTCCCCTAGTTGTTAATTTTACTCAAAATATGGCTCATCAGTTAGCTATTCTATGGGGGTAGGCATAGGACCTTTTTCCCTTGGTGTTCAGTTACATGAGTTTCCTTAAGGTTCTTGAAAAAAATATTCCAAATTTTAAAGGGGATGGTAAAGTTTCAATTGATGAACACATTAATGACTTCTTCATTGCGTGTGTGGGGTTGGCCACCAACCCCATTATCCTATTTTCCTCAGGTGGGGGGAAATAGGATTAGTGATTTTGTTCCTCTTTCATGAATAGTGTACAATTCACTTAGTTTGGATCACTGTCGAGTGAAGAATGTGTTACTAGATAGGTGGGATTCATATTGGGATGGTTAGGTACAATTCATTGCAATGGAAGTGTGATGAATGGCTAGCATGGTTATTGGTCTTGTACATGTGTACAAGATGTAGCATGTGATTAGTTTGATTGACTAATATTTTCTCGGGTAGGTGGTAGGATATGCTTCATTGACGTGATCAATTGCAACAAAAATTTTCTTAGTTGCAGTCAATAATGTTTGGATTGCTCCTAGATAGGAGGGATTGAGATTGCTACAGTAAGGTGATTAGTTTGAATTTTCTATGATGTTATGATAGTAGATGCTATGACGGCATGACTTCAAGGTGGTGATTGATTTTTGCATCCCATTACAATTTAGAATCCAGCTTTGGCCCATGTAGGTGAGAAATTAGGTTCATGGGACGAAGAGATTGATACATGGGCATACAAAAATCAGAGTGAATTCCCATCAAAAATTGATGACATTAATGTTGTACATAAGAAAATTCCTTGATGGATCGATTGTGTTAGGCACTTGCCTTCCCCCTACCAACAGTTATGAATCATCCCTTATGTATCCTTTTGTTTTATTATCCCATCCACCTCTTCGCATCGTATTGTCTTCTCTTAGCATACTTGGGGTACAAGACAAAGATGTAGAAGTTAGGTTATTTTTGGAGTCACTGATGATGTTGCAAAGTGGTTCCATCACCTCCCTAATGCTTCAATTAATTCATGAGATGCCATGAGAACTTAGTTTGAGAATAGACTTAAAAATGTAGAAGATGAACATATGTTGCTTGCATAATTAACTTAGCTCAAGAAAAAGGTTCATGAACCTATGAGGGAGTTTGTTGCTAAGTTTGATAAATTGATGAATAAAATTGATAATACAATAAGACCCACACCAAAGAATCATAAAAAAAAATTCATCAATGCACAGCTAGCAGATATTAGTTTTCATCTAAGAAAACGAGGGTATCTAATTTGGATGCAACTTAAACTCTAGAAATTGAGTTAGCAAATGATTTTATTACAATAGGTAAATGAAAAAGAGAATTGCACTCAAGTAATTCTCAAGCCTCTACTTCATCTGATCTCATGATTCAGAGATTAGCTAATGATATAATTTCCCTAAAAATACAAATGCTTAAAATCTCCCAACCATATCAAGATATATCAAGAAAAATAAACTTACAACTAAATAAAAAACTCTACCTCTCCCTCCCACTCAACAAAGGTTGGAAATAGAAGCACCTTCAAGTGGGGCAAGAAAAATATGTATACTTTCCATTTAACTACCGATCATGATGGAGTAGATTACCCATAGATGAATAGATTTATGTAGATGACAACAATGAAGTTATTGAGGAAATCATTGATGAAGAGGATGTTTCAAATCAGTGTGGCGACTCTACCATTGGGTTTCTTGAATATGAGTCTTATTCCAAGAGAGGTGGTGATATTTACACTACTCTAGATGATTCTTCATGTGCCACATTAACTCGAAGCAAAAAAAATGCAAAACATAAAGGTACACAAAATACTCCTAAGTTTCTATTAACCAAATATAATGCTTTATCTAAAAATGGTACTTCCTCTCAAGGAAATTAGAAAATTTTACAAAATATTCACAAAATTATTAATTCCTGATTAGTTAAAATCTACCAATTCTTTTGATATAGTATATTTCTATAAGAATTCAAAAATACAAATTTCACAAGAAAAGTATCTAAAAATGAACCCCAAATAATTAGATAGGCTAGTAAAGTATGTGAAGTTTGGGAGCTCTAAAAATTATTTGGATTTAGATGATCAGATGACTAATGTTGAAGATCCTTCATCCATATTATCCTTAGGAAAAAAAGGTCTCATATCTAATAATCCTGAAGGAAAATATAATCCTTTTTATGTATCTTTTTTCATCAATGTATATAGGTTCAGCAATTACATTATTGACTTGAGCACTTCTAAAAATGTTATGCCTACAAAAGTGGCTCAAGCTTTGGGATTATCCTTAACAAAAACTTTTTGGAAATGTTATTCTATGGAATCCAAGCAAGCTCCTTTAGTTGGACAAATAAAGGATTCCCAGGCTTATTTTGCAGCACATCCTGGTAAAAGACTCAAATTAAAAATCCTAGTATCTAATATCCCTACTAGCTATGATATGATTTTGAGTAGAAGCTTTTGTAAGAACTTAGGAGGAGAAATTCAAATGGACTAGTCTCATGCCTGAATTCCTATGGGAAATAAGAAGTTGTTTTTGAACCTAGAGCCAAAAGCTAAATTTAGGGTGTTAAATTCAAAAGATACAAGGTCACAAATCCTATTTGAAGAAACATAATTTAGGAATTATATACTCTTTTAGGAACCAGACAAAGATACAAAACTTATTGGTACAGATATAGCTTCTAAACTTTGGACCTTAAAGTTTGATGAAAGTTGTTCCAACTCAGGATCAGGTGTAGGTATGGTCCTAATTTCTCCTACTGACGAAGCTTTTCCTTTTTCATACAAATTGGAATTTGGTAATACCAACAGCACTGCAAAGTATGAAGCTTTATTATTAGGATTATTAGTGGAAAAAAAGGGATCAAGATGTTACAGGCTTTGGGAGATGTTGAATTAATAATCAAGCAATTGCATAAAATTACAGTCAAGAATGAAAGGCTAAAACATTATTAGTATAAAGTGTGGGATTTCATTGAACATTTTGGCACATTCTCAATTGAGGCAATACTTAGGGAATTGAACTCCAAAGTTGATTCATTGGTTGTATATACTTCTTTGTTATTATCTCATCCAGATTTCAAGACAGATTCCTATAGGATTGAAATGGTTTATAGACCAAGTGTACCTGATAATGTCAATCATTAGCAGGTGTTTGAAAATGATAAACAAATTCAAGCTTTCCTCGAGAGCACAAAGATGTTTTCCCCCTCCTTTGAAGGTAGTATCAATGAATGTAAGGAGTTCTATCTAGATCAATACATGTTATGGAAGAAGGAATTATTCAATTAAAGGGAAATAAAATCCCCAAAGGTATGATGTCTTTGGAAGAATTATTTGATCACCATGATAGAGTAGTAAAAAGAAGAATTAGTGAATATGTCAATAGCTCAAGGGAATATGAAGTAGTAAATATTGAAAGTATTGAGTGTTTGCCTACGGAATGTAATTCAAATCTTACGTACTACTGGAAAACTAGTCATGTGCAAAACATAGAATAAAACAATAACCAAAAATATATCATGTTTGAACACCAGAAACTTTACTCATTATCAGAGATAACATGTACAATCCAAGAGTATCAGCAGTGCTTAACAATATAACCATCGGCGCATAACTATCTCCCGACTATCCCAACAGACTACATATAACGTTCGGCGGTGGTTAGATAACCAACCGACACGACATTTCATAACAACATTAACATTAATCTGTACATAATTACCCAAAAGTACATGACATGTATTATTCTTACAAACTATAGCTTTATTAGCAATTGGCTGACTACGACCAAGGCTGACTAACACAAAAGTAAGCTATGCTATCTACATCATCCCCCCCACAAAAGAAGTCATCTTCCAGACGACATACATATAGAAAGAAAAGTTCAATGAGAAGTAGGGGGAAGTGAGTGCATCCCTGGATGCACAGATGACGTGGGAGTAGTAGAAGAATGCTCCACTCGCAGTCGCCTCACCTCCTTGGTATGTGTGCGAAGCTGTCGATCTGCTAGTATCTCCCTCTCCCTCGCAGCCTTAACCATACGGGTTGCCTCCATCAGTTGGCTTTTTGCCTTCTCTACCTCTACACTCTTGGCCGCCAAATCAACATTTGTTGTAGCCAACTGATCTTCCAATGCTTTTACTCACTGCTTCCATGCTTCCTCTTTTTGCTTTGCTTCCTCCTCCAAGGCGGCCACCCGAGGCTCCAAGACTTCCAATCGAGCTCCCCTCTCACTGGCAAGTTGAGTTTGTTCGGCCAAGTCATTTTGGATGTTCCTTATGGTGGCAGTGGACTCCTCCTTAACCCACTACAGGAGTCTATAGGCTTCCACTCTTCGTGATACCGCTACCTCAATAGAAAATATTTGGCATTTCATGAGGATAAATACATCCCAAAAGGCAAGCTCTATGTGATATAAGCTTTCCAGAACCCCTGCGTCTCACCCTACTAGTCTCGGTGGTCGACCCCGCCAAGCTCTCATCATTGCAGGAGTCTATCCTGTTGGCCACTCCTCATCGAATATCCATGTGAACTCAGCCTCACACCCCATCTGTACGAATCCTCAGATGTGTTGAACTTCCTGGCCCACTAGAGGAGATCGGCCAATCCTGAGGTCTTTGGAAACCTGTCCCACTCGGATCATTAACCTACCCATATGCTCTAGCTCCTGTACATATCGTTGCACCGTGCCTAGTGGGTCTAATGGGTCTGGTTGTGACATCTCCACAACGAATCCCTCATTGGAGTCACCCTCCTTGTTCTCCTCATCGTCGGGAGCTGTAAAAGGTTCTTTCTCCTCCTGGGGCGGTTCCCCGACTATCTATTGAGGCTCATGTATGGCTATCCCTGGCTCCTCTTCTGTTCTAGCCTCAAGGTGTGCAAGTGCATCCTCACCAAGTCTGGCCATCTCACTTTACTGAGTGTGAACGATTGGCCCTTCCTCACCCCCTAGTCCCTCTGAGGGACTCTTCTCCCGCTGTTCTGGCTGCTCGGCCACTTCTAAGGTGAGGCCTACTAATCCCAACTAGCTATCAATCTGGGCTACCCCGGGTGCTCTTGGGGCTGGGGTAGTCTCCTTAGTGGCCGCAATCATTCCCCCAGTTCCTACTACTAAAGTTGCCACTCCTGACGCTACCAAGCCTGGCAGTGGTGTAAGGGAATAGGCTACTGGCAATATCTCGATAGAGGCAGTAGAACCTACTAATATAGTGGCTGCCCCCTGTGATGTTGTAGTGGCAAGTGGTGCCCACCCTAGCGATGCACCAGGTAATGAGGCAGCTACCCTCAACATTTGCCTGGCTCCAACTGGCGAAATAGGAAGAGTGAATGTCGCTGAGTGTGTGTTCTTCCTGGCTGGCAGTGCAGGAAGAGTAAACCCTGCTGGCTGCAACAATGGTATGTTGATCTCCCCTACTTCCTGACCACCGATGGCGACGGACACCTCCTCATCGACCGATGAACTAGACTGTAAGGACAAGGAAGATAAATCAATGGGCTCATCCCTATCCAATGCATTACTCTATTTAGAGGCCTCCTCCACTGATGTTTCCTCTTCCACCGATGCCTCCTGTTTTCTCTTCTTTCCTAAAGTTGTGCCCTCGCCAGCTTGCTTCGCCTCCAGTTCAAACCAGTAAAATACTATCAGCAACCCAAGATCCAAGTGAGTGAGTGGCTGCAATCGACCCCATTTTCCTTCAGGCACTTGCGTGTGGACGGCATCGAGGAAAAGAGTTATAGCATGCTGGGTCATATAAAAAGCTTTATGCCTCTGTGATAAAAAAATCCCGCAGCCTCTCGGCAAGTAACCTCACCCAGTTGTACACTCAGCCGACGTGGAGTCCAACCATGTAGTACACCATCCATAGAGCAATATCAGACGCTCGGTTGGCACCTGTGAGTCGGCATTTCATTAGGTCCAGCAAGCACTTCCATTCCGTTGTTGCCAAGTAGTGTTTTCGGAGACCTCTATTGCTAGCATTCCATATGGTATTCTCTTCCTCTGATGTCAAATCACTTCGACACACCTGTTTGATCAACACTTCCTTGTGCTCCTGTGTCATCTTCTTAGGTTTGTTAACCCCTATTCTAGAAGCTGGTACGCCAAACACTCGCTTGAAGTCCTATGGCCAAAATGAAATGGTAACTGGGCAACCTCTATAATCAATTACCGATTTGTAAGTATGCCTGCAGTAATTGTCCACTATCGCCTTCAACCATGGCTCGAACTCTCGAGAATTGAAGAAGGGTACTAACACAGCTTTGTCTACTCGAGCATGCTGCAATGCAATCTTCAGAGAGTGGTCATCGGTAGTGCTTCGCCACCACTGTTTGCACTTGTTGCTAGTAAGATTCTCCCATGACATCATCTCATGATCAGCCTCCATATTCTTTCTCTTTCCTGCCGAGGCTATCTTCGGCCTATGCTGCACAACGTTCTTGCCTTTGTCCATTTTTCTATCAGTTCGGCGATTCCAGCCAATTTTATAACCTCAAAAACGGTTACCAAAACTGCTGAAACTATCAAAACTGCCAAACTCTGGTAACTGTCATACCCAAATAACCTGAAACTATCAAAATTCTGAGAAAGGCTGGAAATGCCATACGCCTTGGAGAGACTAAGTTTGTATGGCCTGGAGATTCTATGTCTAAAAGGGTCGTACGATTTGACAACTCTGGCAACCTTGTACAACCTGAGAGGGTCGTACGACCTGGACCACTTGAAAAATTTGTATGCTTTGAATGATCTGTGGAATCCGTATGACTCTACAACTCTAGAAATTTTGTATGTTTTGACTGGAGGGCCGTACGCTTTGACTGAATGGTCGTACGATGTGAGAGAGGAGTGAAATCCGTACGACCTGAGAAATTGATAAAATCTGTACGACCTGGCACCTATGTGAATTTCGTACAGCTTGAAAGACTAGTGAATGTCGTACGCCTTAAGTTACTTCACAGAAATTGCCTGATGTGATGATGTCGTACGCTGTGCAGATAATGAAAATGTCATACGCTGTGAAGACTTGTGACAACCATATGATTTGGAGATCCTTTGAAGGTCGTACGACCTCAAGACTTAGAAAATGATGAGGGTGTCGTATGATATCCCTCCCTGTGCTTGCCCTAATAAATTCATATAGAATTTTGTACTCTTCTCTCCCTTTGTGATTTCTGTGTATTTTGCCTTTTATCCAATATATCTTATCTTTTCTTGGTCGTACGATTGGGGTGCCTGCTTTTATAATTTTTCTAACTGGCTTTCCCTTTAGCGGCTCATTACCTCCACTAGCTGTGATTTTTATTTTAATACTTTTTTATTTTAATAGTCCTTTTAATATTCTTTTCTAATTTATTTTTTTATTTTTTCTCCTTTCTTTTACTTTTCTTTTCTCTTCTTTTTTCTCCTTTTTTAATTTCTTTTCGAACTTCTTTCATATTTCTTTTATTTTTTTGATATCTTGTAGCTTTTTTCCTTTCTATTTTTTTTTTCAACTTCTGTTCATTTTCTCTCTCCTCCCTTCTTTCGTCTTTTCTTTTCATCCCTCTTGCTTCGTTGTGTTCCCGAACTTTTAATTCTGAGGTGTAATACCATTTGCACGTGTGTGGTGGCTTTTTATAACATTCTTCTTCACAGCAAGTTCCTATGTACTCAATATCAAACCATTTATCGAGTAGAGGGGTAGGACCAATACCTCAAAAACTTCTGTCGATGTATCTTCCGTCATATTGTTGATACCACGTAACATTGTCACCTTGTACTGCTAGTAGTCCCACCAGGTTAGGAATTATTTTCTAGAGTCCTTCTTGAGTTGCTAGCTTCCTAAACCTTGGTACCTTTCTTCTCTCCCGATGCATTTGTTTCAGAAGATCTTCTATATACCCTTCCATTGTTGACACAAATATATCTTCTGTTCTTAGTATTGTTTTTAAGCAAGGGGCCTTCTTTTCAAAGTAAGCATCCCATTGCTCATCAGTCCATTCCTCCTTGTCATCCTTTTGAGACTCATCTTGTTCTTGGCCTACTTGTTTCTCCTTTTCCACTTGGGCTTCCATGTCCAATTCCTTGGCTACATATCCTCATTTTACTCCTTCATAAGGGGCCACATAGTGCCAGTGTCCCCCCATTCGATGCCATAGGGCAGGGGTTCCGAACACTGCATTGGTTAGGTGCTTGTGTATCCGTGGTACTGCAATTCCTTCCACTCGCTTCTCTGCCAACCTTTCTTCAATTATTTGATCTTGGCCGGATTCTGCCCAGACATCATCTGCTACATATCTAGGACCTCCTAGTCCCCAGTCTTGTTCTCTCGATCCTTCACTTTGCACAGGCCAATCTTCCTTTGTGGCATAGCCCAACATGTTGATGGTGATAGTATTCTTCTCCTTTCTCTCCCAATATGGCTTTAACTTCGATCCGTTGATTGCCTCCGATATCAGTGACCCATATAGATTTTCTAACTTTATAGAACCATTATCACATACTTCCCGTACTCGGAACGGTCCTAACCAACGAACTTTAAACTTCCCCAGCTTGATCTCGTTATAGCCGTTATATTTCAAAACTAACCGGCCCGACTGGAAATTCATTCATCAAAGATGCTTGTCGTGCCAATATTTCCTTCACCGTTGCATGTTCTTCGTCGCCCATTATTCCATCACCCTTCACTCGTCCAGCTTATTCAGTTGGTATAGTCTTTCCTTTAAACTTTCAGTATCACCTAACCGATTCTCCACGGCTATCCTTGGGCTTGGTACCATATACTCCATCGGCATCACCGCCTCCTGACCATACATTAATTGGAAGGGTGTGTGGCCTGTTGTTACCTTGTACATTGTACAATATGCCCATAGGACACTGGTAACCTTTCTTCCTAGTCAGCTTCTTCTGCGCCACATGATTTGTGAATAACTGATACGAGCACCTTATTTGTAGACTCCGCCTAGCCATTAGCTCATGGGTAGTATGGACTTGATAGGTTGTGAAAAATTTGGAACTCCGTTGTCATCAACCTGATAACATGATTAACGAAATGCCCTCCACGATCACTCGTGATCCAAATAGGGATGCCATACCGTGTCACTATTTGCTCGTAGATAAATCTTGTCGTACTCTGCATTGTATTGTTTGGCAATGCTCGAGCTTCATCCCACTTCGTTAGATATTTAGTAGCAACCACAATATATCAACATCGATGCAGGTGACTCACCTTTTATGGTCCAATGAAATCCAATCCCCATCATTCGAACAATTCTTGTGGCTATGAGGGATGTAGTGGCATGAAGTCCCGTTTTAATGGTTTCCCGACCCTCTAGCAAGTGTCACAGCCTAACACCCACTCCTTGGCATCAGTGTGCATCGTCGGCCACCATAGGTCTTCCAAGAGAATTTTTCTTGTTGTAGCATCTGGTCCCATATGGCCGCCAGCTAGTCCTTCATGTGCCTCCTTTAGTACGCCTAGTATCTCTTCTTCTACGACACATCTTTGGAGTATCTGGTTAGGTCCCATTTTGTAGAGCAAACCATTGATCAACTGGAATGTCTTACTTTCCAGTATGAGCTTCCTTCTTTTGGCTGGTGGCATTTCTTTGGGGAACGTGGATGTGGACAGATATTCTCCAATCTTCTCATACCATGAGGGCAATATTGCAATCTGGAATAAGTGTGCATCTGGAAAGTCTTCATTCACCCCTCCCTTAGCAAGTTCTCCCGAACGGATTCTGGATAATTGATCGGCAATAACATGGCTCTTTCCCGGTCATACGATGATGGTGAACGTAAATTCTTGCAACAAAAGTAACCATCTGCCCACCCGTCCTTGGATAATCAGCTTGTTCACTAGGTACATCAAGGCTTGGTGATCCACATAGAAAGTGAACGGCGTGGCTAGGAGGTAGTGCCTAAACTTCTATATGGAGTAAACCATTCCTAGTGCCTCACGCTTCATCATACTGTAATTCTTTTCTACTTTTGAAAGTAGCCAACTAGTAAAGAATACTGGGTGGTCCAACCCGTGTGCTCCCACTTGTGCTAGGGTTGCTTCGATGGAAAAATTAGAGGCATCTACATGTACATGGAACTCCTTATCTCAGTCTAGATACATCAATATGGGTGAGCTGATCAATCGATCCTTCAGTTCCTGGAATGCCTTCTCCTGTTCTTCGGCCCATATAAATGGTTGGCCTTTCCTCATCAGTAGGTCAAGAGGGTATGACACTTGGGAAAAAAATTTAATAAATCTCTGATAGTATCCCACATGCTCGAGGAAGGACTTCACACTGGTGATGTTCATCGGAGCCTCCATCTGTACGATGACTCACACCTTGTCGGGATCAGTTTTCAACCTAGCTTTGCACACAATGTGTCTGAGCAGCTTCCCTTGTGGCACCATAAATCTACATTTCTCCAGATTCAAGGCAAGGCGGGTTGCTCTACACTGTTCCATGCACTCGCCTAAGGCTTTCAAATGTTTTTCCTTATCACTATAAATTGACCAGTCATCGAGGAAAGCTTTGAAATTACCTACCAACATTTTATCAAAAATGTGGAGTATTATCCTCTGGAATGTAGCTGGTGCATTGCATAATCCAAACGGCATTCGGTTGTATGCGTACACCCAGTCCTCAACCACGAACGTAGTCTTTAATTTGTCTTCCTCCGCGATACTGATTTGATTGTAACCTGAGAAGCCATCTAGAAAGGAGTACATTTCATGCCCGGCAACTTCTTCTAGAATTGAGTCAGTGAAGGGAATAGGAAATGGATCCTTTATAGTCACTGCATTCAGACTACGAAAGTCAACACATATTCTAATTTGCTCCTTCTCTTTCTTCAAGGATATGATGATCGGTGATACCCACTCACTGACCTCCACCTTGAAAATGATGTTGGCTTCCAGCATCTTCTCAATCTCCTCCTGTACTTTAGCGGCATAGTTTTTGTTCATTCTGTACGGTCGCTTTCGTACGGGCTGGGCTCTCGGTATGAGAGGGATCCTATGCACGCATAACTCTGGTGGTACACCTTTTAAATCTTTGTACGTCCAAGCGAAAGCATCTTTATATTCCATGAAAATTCTAAATGCTACCGCCTTCAGTATAGGGTCCCAATCATCACCCACAAGAATCTCCTTATGTTTGTCTGATTCCCCAAGGTTTACCTTTTTCAGCGTTGGCTCCTCGTATTTGATAATTTTGTCCTATTCAAACTTGTGTGCTAGCATCACATCCAATTCTGCCATACCTTCTTTATATTCTTCGTACTCAAGAGGAAATGTTTCACTGGTCGAGCCTTTGTCTTCTTCCACTTCCCCCTCCTTGACTTGCAGCATGTTGCAATCAGGGTGGAAGACTTCATAATCCTCCATCTGCCAGTGAAACAATTCGTTCAGTGAACTGGTCTCATCCTCCGAGCAACTCCCAATCTCCAGTACCCCTTCTTCATCTGGTTCCATTAGCTTTCTTTCATCATCATCTGATTCTCCTCCGGATTCAAATGCCGAAGATGCTAGATCTTCACTGACCGCCTGGTTCTTCAAATCAATGGTGTATTTCCTCCCCTAATTTTCTATTGAGAGTGTATTCCTCTTCCAGTTGTGGGTTTCCTTGGTAGCTATCAACCATCCCCATCCCAAGAGTGCATCGTACGCCTTTTTCTCCAGTGGGATGACTACAAAATTTAGCAAAACAGTTGCATGCCAATCAAGACCTTTTGCTCCATTAGTGTACCCGACGGTCCGATGCCATGTTGATCTGCTCCCACGAGGTGGAATGTTGGGGGCCAAAGAGTTGGCTTAGCCAAACACTTCTAGGTCTCTTCTGGCAGTACGTTTACTCCCGAACCTCCATCAACGATAGTGTTAGATAATTTCATTCCCAAGATTTCCATCTTGACGATGGCTGGTTTCCTCCCGATGCTTACTATGAGTAGCATTAGGTCTGCGGTCTCGGCTACCAGTTATGGCATTCGTTCTGGTGGACCCTTCTGAATATTTTCTTCAATAACATTTGTAAACACTACTTTGAGATAAGGCATCATTTGCAAGAGATCGGTTACCTTAATGGGTACAGTTGTGTGAAGCACTTGCCGTACGATATTCTTCTCTGACTCCAACTGTAGTAACATACTAGTAGCTTTAGAATTCCTGCATTCATTCACCATTTCCTCTTCTACTTTTGTCTTGGCCTCCCGAAATCTTTCTTTCTCCATACAAGGGTCTGGATAATTTTCCCTTTTTGACTGCGCCCTTGTAATTACCAAGACTTCTTCATCGGCTATCTCCAATATATTGATACTACCTTTCTGCTTCAGACAGTCGGTGTCTTCATGATCACCCGGTCCACACCACTTGCATAGCTTTCCTCTGGTGCCTTGGCCGCTCAGACAATCCCTCGCGAAGTGACCCCATTCATTACAGTTTCAGCATTGGATCATGGGCCGCCCTTTGCTATCGTACCGAATCTTGCTTTTGGGCGTATTTCTCTAATTGTTACGGTAGCCTCCAGGGGATGCATTGTTGCTCTGTGGTTTTGGCGGTGTGGTCAGAGGAGTTGACTGTTCACCTTGGGTGAAGAATACTTGCGAACTTCTGGTTTTTAAGTTGTATGGGCACTCCTTGATGGAGTGTCCCATAACTTGGCAGATGTCACAGAATAATTTTTTTGGGCAATTCGCCTTTGTATGAGCTTCTGTCTTGTAGTCAGTACACCATAATTCATTTGCTTCTTTGGATCCTTCCCTATTAGTTTTCAGTTCTTTCATCATCCTCATCATATCCCGCCAAAGAGCTTGTACAATTGCCGATTCATCTTCACTTTCCTTTGCACTCTCTTCGTCATCCCTCTTCTTCCCCTTCAAGGATGTCCTATTCTCACTTTCTATGTCCATCGCCCGATTGTATGCTTCGGTGTACGAGGATGGCGGTACTACTTTCATTTTTCGCTGAAGCGAGGGAATCAATCCTTCAATGAACCATCTCTTCTTTAAGCCATCTGCCAGCTGTGCCTCAAGCTTTCCTATCAAGTCTTTCAATTTCCTGTTGTAGGTCCGCACGTTCTTGTGCTTTCCTTGTTTAGTATGATATATTTCTGTGACAATCTCACTATCGTCCCATAGAAGTTTGAACTCTTCTTGGAAAGCTTGCTTCAATACCCTCCATGTAGCTCTCTGTGCTTGATCCAATTCCGAGTACCAATCAATGGCACTGTCTCTGAGTGTCGCTAGAAATGCTTTTAGCCACTGGTCGGGATCATCCTACCCGCTGGCTATCCAGATTGTCTCACATGTCTTGCAATGCCGTACGGGATCCTCAGAGCCATTCCCCATGAATTTTAGCAACTTTTATCGCTCCAGATGAGCCATCTTTCCCGGTTGACCTCCTTGTGTGTTGGACCCAATTAGACTAGTGGTTTCCTTGCTACGTCCCTATGTGTCACTTGCACTCTTGGCCACGTACGAGTCACTCCCACGTCCTTCATCAGTGTCCTCAGCACCGTGGGTCTCCTCGGGTTCCCTCCGATGCTCTCTCTGCCTTGGGGTCTTAAGCTATGGTCTTCCACTCCTTAGCTGGTCATCGTCGTCCGAGAGGGACAACTCTCTAAATCGTTTGATGCTACTATTCAAATCATCTTCATTTTCATAGGGGTTATATCTTCCTACGTGTGGAGTGTTGAAGGGGTCTTCGTCCCTTCCTTCTGTCAAACTGTGGTGCGCTTATTCAATGGATGTGTCTACTCTTGTCAGATTTTCATATGTTCTTTTTATGCTCTAATTTATTTCAATTAAGTTCTCATCCAATTCCTTACCGACTTGCTTTAGTCTTCTTCGCCGGTTTTCTTGTTCTTGCAGCCTGAGTGATCGCCGAACTTGATCTTCTGAAGTCCCGTGCCCGTCAGGTACTCGATGCTTGTCTTTGTTCGGTCGTACGGGCATTTATTAGTTGTTCAAGCAATCATTGTTGGTTTTCGAAAGTACGGCGCCAGCTAGTATCGCGTTCTTCCTCTTCACATTTGGTTATGTCTTCACAACGTTGTACGATTTGTTGCCTTCAACACTTGCGGTCCTCTTCTCGCAAATCCTACAGGATAATAAAATGGCAGACCAGTAACCTGGGCATACGATTCAAGAGGTGGTTCACCTCGTCGTTTACTTCCAACCGATCCTAGATGACTTCCTCAGGGATCTCCCGAGTGTGGGATTCCCTACGCACGTGGTCACGTAACAATATTTTCCACAAATTTACTAGATATTCTGTCAATGAGTCTTCCCATTCCTCATTAGCATTTGCAGGTTCTTCCGCTAGTTGACCAATTACGTTGGCATGGCAAGTGATGCCCTAGTCCGTTCAGGCAATGGCGCCAAATGTTTGCCTACGGAATGTAATTCAAATCTTACGTACTACTGGAAAACTAGTCATGTGCAGAACATAGAATAAAATAGTAACCAGAAAGATATCATGTTTGAACACCAGAAACTTTACTCATTATCAGAGATATCATGTACAATCCAAGAGTATCAGCATTGCTTAACAATATAACCATCGGTGCATAACTATCTCCCGACTATCCCAACAAACTAAATATAACGTTTGGCGGTGGTTAGATAACCAATCGACACAACGTTTCATAACAACATTAACATTAATCTGGACATAATTACCCGAAAGTACATGACATGTATTATTCTTACAAACTATAGCTTTATTAGCAATTGGCCGACTACGACCAAGGCTGACTAACACAAAAGTAAGCTATGCTATCTACATTGATTCCCCAAAATTGGTTTATATTGGAAAGTATTGCACACCTAAAGAAAAACATAAACTAATTGCACTATCGGTCAAATATAAAGTTGTCACATGGTGTTATGATGATTTGAAGAATTTCATGGATGGGAAGCTCCAACACCATATACCACTTAAAAAAGGTATGGCTCCCTTTAGGAAGAAGCAAAGGATGTATAATCCTAAAGTGGTTGACACAATCTTCAAAGAGATAGATAAAATTTTGAAAGCTAGAATAATATATCCTATTCATCACTCAACCTGGATTACTAACATAGTCCCAGTCCAAAAGAAGAATGGTGAGATTATAATCTATGTTGATTTCAAGAATTTTAATCATGCATGTTTGAAAGATAATTATCTGCTACTTATGATGGATTGTGTTATTCAAATAGTAGCAGAATCAAAAATGATGTCTATGCTTGATGGATTTTTAGGATACAACCAAATCAGTGTTGTAGAAGAAGATCAACATAAAATTTCTTTCACCACCCCATGGGGAGTCTTTTCTTATAACTGTATGCATTTTGGTTTTATTAATTCCAATGCTACTTTCCAAAGAGCTAAGGATCTTTATTTTGGTGATCTCAAAAATAATATTATTATTTACTTGGATGATTTAAATGTGTTTTCTAAGAAAAGGGAGAATCACTTCAGAGATTTGGAAAGGGTTATGTAGATATGCAAGGAATATGGTATTTCCTTGAATCCCAAAATGTCAGTTTTTGATGTTACTGAAGGGAAACTTGTTGAAAAAGACAATTGAGAAGGGGGGTGAATCAGTTGTAGCCAATTTAACCTTTAAATACTTCTACCAGAGATCAAATCAATTATTTTCCTTTATCCTACTAGTATGATTAATCATTGAATGCAAATGCAAAAATTGAAAGAAGTAAAGCCATACACACAGCAACACTAGTTTTATGTGAAAAACCTAATGAGGGAAAAACCACGGTGAGGAATAGCTCACAATATAAGGAATATCAAAATTGAATACAAAGGCTCATTACCAGAGAAGGCTCACTACCAAAATAGGACTCACTATCTAGATCAGGATTCACTATCTAACAAGGGTTAACCACTTAGAGGGCTCACTACCACACAAATACAAAGAAGATAGAAGAGATTGGTTACAAAGAGAAAACAGTCTCAATGCAACAAATATTTCCACCACAAGTCGCTCACACTTGTAAACATGCTTGAAAGATAGAGTACACCTTCAGCTCACTACTTCTAAAAACTTAGCAATTAGACTTCGCGTTGATCTGCCACACTCGCATCACATACACACAGTTTCACATCTATATTTCTCTATTTGTTTGCATCACCTTTCACCACTGTCTCATTCTTTATTTATACCATCTTCAACTTTGAAACGTATCCAAAGTCGATAACATACCATTTGCATTTACAAATTTCAAATTAGGTCGGCATTCTAAGGTAGAATTAGAATGAGGGAAACCCAAACACATGCTTCCACAAACTTTGAAAGTAGTGCTAAACACAAGGTTGGCCAAACTAGTGTAAAACACATAGAACAATTTAAGCACGCGTATCCTTCACACAATCCAATCTAGATAAAAAAATTATCTTCAACATGACCTCAACAACATATCCTGAGAATCACAAGTCATAAGGCTCAAACAAGAAGAAATCTAGAGCAACTACATTTCTCCTAGACCTTAACCAGAGACACTGAAAAGCACAATTCACAACTGGTGAACATAACTCACACTATACAACAATCCAAAATCCAAAATCCTAGATATAGAAACTTCTAACAACTATGATCAACATATCTGAACACACAAACATAGGAGTGAATCCCAAAGAAAAACCCAGAGCAACCATTGAATATGTGCAACCTTCATTCATTACAATTTTATCAATATCCTCGACACATACAGCCAATAACCATTATCCATGACATCAATGACAACAGCAACTAGTTGAGAACCAGTTAACCAGTTGACATCAATGAAAAAACCTTCATAATACTTTCTTCATACTTTCAACAATCTCCCTCTTTATCATTGATGGCAACACATGATGTGAAAACCCATCATATATAACACAACTCTTAACACTCTCCGTAATGATTTTACTTTCTCCCCCTCAAAAGATAAATATGATACTTTCTTCAGATAGATCTTTTCTTCCCCTTTTTTTTCTTTTTTTTTCACATTATCCTCATCTTCCCCTTTGACATCAATGGAAAAGACAAGATATTTTTGTTGATTTCCCCTTTGACATTAAGGACATCGTTACTAGTTGAGAAGTAGTTAACCAATTGGCATCAATGACAACACCTTCATCATACTTTCTTCATACTTGCAACAAAACTTCTAGGGAATATTGTGTCAAAGGAATGTATTAGGATTGATCTTAAAAGGGTTAAAGCTATTTTATAATTGATTTTTCCTTCTAATAGAATATGGGTTAAATATTTATTTGGGCAAGTTAACTTTTTAAGAAAGTTTGTACCAAATTTTTCTAAGATTACAAGACACATAGTAGATATGATGGAAGAGAAACATGGTTTTAGATGGAATGAATCTAGGAAACATGCTTTCAAAGACATTAAGGAGACCATTGCTCGAGCACTGGTGTTAGTATATCGAGATTTCAATAAAAAATTTATTATTTATTGTTATGCATCTAAGTATACGATGTCCGCTATTATCTTGCAAATTAATGACCAAGGTATTCAAATTCCCATTGCTTTTATGAGCATCCCCTTAAGAAAAATGAATTGAAATATTCTTAAATCAAGAAACACACTTTCATAGTGGTAAAGGTAGTTAAGCAATTTCAATTTTATATACTACACTCTCATTTTCGGGTTTATGTTCCTAGCCCTTTAGTTAAGAGTTTTCTTACCCAGCAAGATATTGGCTATAGCAAGAGAGGGGGGTGGATAACTAAAGTGCAAGAGTATGATCTATATATTGAACCCACTAAGTTATTCAGGGGAAAAGGTTTGTGCATATTGATAACATAGAATTGACCAGGAGAAGAGAAGGATCTCCCTATAGTATTGTTCGTCAGTCTTCAAGATGAATGGTTTTTTATTGTTGCTTACTACCTCACGTATGGAGAGTGTATGAGTCACCTATCCTCAAAGGAGAAAATAAATCTCAAATTGAAAGCAGTTAAGTATGTGATTTTGGAAGATACGTTATACCAAAGGGGGTTAGATGGTACATTCTTAAAGTGTGTGGACAAAAATCAACATAAGAAATTATTGGAGGCATTCCATAATGAAGCTTGTGAAGGACACTTATTTTCCTCTATGAATACTTTTAAAATATTGAAACAATGTTATTACTAGCTAAGGATATTTAAGGATGCAATTTTACTGGGTGTCAAAATATGAGAAATATAAATAATTTGTTGGAAGACCGCAACTAGTAGCACTTCCTCTAAGGCCAGTAGTGGTAGATGAACCATTTCAACAATGGGATCTAGACTTCATAGGACCTATAAGCCCACAATCTAGTGTTGGATATGTGAATACAAATCTGCAACTTGGTCAAACAAAGACAAATATGAGAATATTAGTCATTTTAAACAAGCCAAATAAAACATTCCCCATGAAATTGTTAAGCATGCAAATAAGATGAAAACATTATCAAGCTACAATGAAACAAGAAAATGAATATGAAATCCTATTCTAAGCTACTCAAGCCATCATCCCATAGGGAGATTGGTGCCAATTTGATGTGGAAAGTGGCCCTTTCCCAATCCCTTATAATAAGCTCTTAATCCCTTCATGTGAAGACGACTTTGATGCAAAGAGAGTGAAATCAAAGCTAAGATGATATGAAAAAGAAAGTGGTTGTACAGTGAAATGAGTAGAGTAATAATGCTTCAAGTTGTGGATCCATTTCAAGTAGAACAGGACTCTACTTATAGGAGTGAATGGTTGAAGAATGGATGAAATTAGTGGATTTGGGACTAAAATGAGATTCAATAGCATTGTGACACTTGTCACAATGCTAATGAAATCCATGGAGATATGTGCTCACACATGTGAGCAAATCTTGGGAGAAGGGATGTGTAAGAGGAGTAAATGCTTAGGTGGCTTGTGTAAGAGGGGTGTAAGAGGCTATTTAAGGAATGTGGGTGAGAAAGTAAGAGGGACAAGATGGCATGTAAGAGGCCATTTAAGGCCTTGTGTAAGAGAGGTGGCTATTAAAGACCTTGTAAGAGGAACTAATATTTGGTCAAGAAAGTCAAATAAGTGGAGTTATTGTAGGAATATTCTCAAATAATATGCCTTTGTGAGAAAAATAGGCTATTTAGTTAATTAGAAGAAATGATTTTCATGTGCAAGTTGGTTAGTTGATTAGGGGTTTAGTTGACCAAGGTTGAGTCAAAAGCCAAAGAAATGGGTAATGAGGATTAGGACGAGATTAGAGTTAATTAATTAGGAATTACATCAACTAAAGTGGGTTAGGGGATTTATGACATTTGATTTAAATAATTTAATTTATTTAATCAAATGAGAGGACTTTAGGGTTTTAATTAAATGATTTGATTTATTTAACTAAATATGGTGAACATTAGTGAGCAGGAAGTGAATTAATCCAATAAATTTAATTACTTGATTAATAGTAGAAATTGATGAATTTAACTAAATAATAAATATTATTTAATTAATTGGTTAGTGCACAAATAATTTTAGGAGGAAATGATGTTAATTAATCAAAATCAAATGCATAGTATCAATTAGGACTATTTGAGTGTCTACAGGACATACTCACATTCTTAGCACCATAGACTATTTCATTAAGTGGGTAGAGACCATTCCAATAAAATATACAACTTCATAAGTGTTCAAAGATTTCATAAAACAAAACATTATGGTGAGATTTGGTGTACCACAGAAATTGGTGACCGAAAATATCACAAGTTTCTCATCCAATGAGATATCACTCCTTTGTTATGAACATGCAATTACTTTATCCCATTTTGTACATTATTAACCCAAGGTAATGGGAAATTTGAATCTAGTAACGAAAACCTTGGCACTATCATGAGAAATCAGGTTGATGAGAATGAAAAAATAGGCACAAGAAGTTGTACGAGGCACTATGGGCTGACAAGATCACACCGAAAAAGACAATATTAGGGATATCTTCGTTTGAATTGGTGTATGGGTAAGTTATTTTTTTACATCTACCTATAGAATTATCTGGTAGTAAGTTACAGACTATTGTGGAAGATCGGGAATTTTAGAATTCTCTAGAGAAGAGGATCATGTATCTCACTAAAAAATAAGGAACAAAGAGAAGATATGGTTGACATAATCACTATGCATTAGGCCAAAGTAAAGAATATTTTTGACAAAAAATCCTACCCTAAAAAATTCATGATTGGAGATTTGGTATTGTTGCGGGACAGAAGAAGAGAACCTAAAGGTGCACACAAGAAATTTTATTCTCTGTGGAAATTTCCTTTCAAGATAACTCAGGAGTGTGGCCCAAATTATTTCAAGTTATCTTATCTTGACACTACTTTGTTTCCTATTCCTTACAATGTGAAAGATCTCAAGTTATACCAAATGTGAGTCCCAGTATGAGTTTCCCTATAAATATTATATTAGGATTTTTTTCTTGCTTTCATTTGGTTATTTTCCATGTGTGTTGTTCTGAGAATTCTTGGTTTGTCTTTCCATTTTTGTCTTGTGGGTATTGACTCTGTAGACCAAGTACAAGTCACTCATTAGTTGGTTTGGGTTCTTTCACATCCTTTACAGTCTTGATCCTCATATAGAGCCAATAAATCATGGTTTTTTTCATCTCCTAAAACCATGTCCACCCATGCAATTTTTTCCTTGTTTAGAAGTATCGTTTCTCCCTTTGGTTTTCAAAAATGTATAGGGTCTCGCTTACGTTGTCACAACCTTGTTTTTTCCCAACATCTTAAATTCAAGTCTAAAGCATGCCTTTGTAATCGATCATTTTGTAAGTTCTTAGAACTACATCAGGGTCTGAAGTGGTTCTCTCAACCTTAGCAAATGTCGATAAAGAGAAGATAAAGTTAGATTATAACCAAACCAATGTGATTTCAAAAAATTTAAGTACATTTTGAAACCTTTTTTGGTCTTTGATGAGGTTGTCGAAACCATAATTTTCTCTAACAATGGGAAATTTTCAACTTCTTCTCTTTTCTAAAAAGCGTAGTGTGACGAAGATTACACAATAAAGATGATATTTCGGAGTTGTGCATAGGTTTTGAAACACTTGTCAATCTCTAACAATATTGTCAAAACCATGAAGATTATTGAAACCCTTCACATTTGGGAAGAATAGACTTTCGAAGAATTCCTTAACAAGACTTTTCTCTAAAGAAAAGGTTTCAAAACCCCTATTAGCTCCTAACAAGGTTATCAAAACCCACCAATTCACTGAAAGGCTTTATTAGCTGTTATTTTTCAAATTTCAAAAAAAATTAGAATGAAATGAGGGATTAGAAAGCTCACACACACCAATCATAAAGGGTTTTGTTAATGGTTATCTACCATTTGGGCATTTATAAGCAAATTAAGCCACTCAAAGAGCTCATTTTAATAGACATTTGGAGAAAAAAATTATGCAAGGTGGTGAAGGTGAAATTGTAGAGGAAAAGTTGGTGATTTTCTAGAGATTAAGAATATAATTCAAAGGTACAATACTCCTCTTTTAGGCTACAATTTGTTGAAGAATAATTCAATAGTGCCCTAGTGCATTGGAGAAAATTGTGCATTTTTATATCGCTCACATAATTGAATCAGGTCATTCTCTACCATGAATTGTGCATACATTTTCAGGTTTTCCTTCAGCATGAATTTTAAGTACTAGGGTTATGAATATTTATCTAGTTTATCCAGTACTATGCTTGAAATTGGGGATACGAAACTAGGGCATATAAACTTAAATGAATTCTAGGAGAGAATTGAGAAAGAGAATCAATCGCCCATCACCCAACGGTTAATTGAAATTGGGTTATTGCAAGCACTAAAATTTCTAGTAGCGGTTTAGTGTCCTAATTTTTTTTTGGAGTGTATAAACCACTACAATCCTCAGACATGGGAGGTAAGAACGAGTCACAAATGGTTAGTGGTGAAAATTGAGATAGATACTTTTGCCTCCTGCTTAAAAATTCTAGAAAGGGAAGTATATGTAGAATTTAATTTTATTTGAAATATCCCCTTTTAAATTAATTTCAAGTCTGTAACAATGATTTTTCTCATACATCCAAAATATGAAATCGGGTAAAATGAAATTACAACATAAAATCTAATTTTTATTTTTTTAATAATTTTACTGATAAATAAAATACCTTGCTGCAATAAAACATGTTTGTGATATTAAGTTATGTCATTTACATCAGAGAACAATACCCACAACTTGCATACATTTTTCCAATGTTTATATTGACCAACAATGCCTGCAACTCCAACCAACAACTACAACTTTCATTCCAAAAACCCTCATAAATGATCACGGAATTTGGGGCAGCAAGTATATAAAATGTGCTAAAAATTGATACAAATTGTTGTCTCATACATTTTCTAAAAGTAATATAAACTGCTATAACAATGCTCAAAACAGAGAGCAAATATGAAGCCAAAACACATACTAAACCAAACCCAACTTGCAAGGAAACTCTCTAAACTCCACACCAAGGTTTATTATGATAAAATATCAGGAAATACACATCCAAAATCTATCATTAACATTTGCAAAAAATAAATCATTCAAACCCCAAATACCACACTTCCACCTGCAACAAAACACAAAATATTGAAATAAACTTCAATTGTTGAGCACAATGGCAATTCTTGTGTGAAACTGCTCCTGGAGACTATCAGAACTACTGCCTTCAAGCCTCAATCTCTTTGGTTTACCAGCCTTAGAGATACTTTCTTCTTTGGTTTCTCAAACTCAAAAGAATACTAATACTTGTGAAGGAAAATATGCAAGAATGAATCCAAAAAGCAAGAAATTGTATTTTATATTTGTTGCCTTCTTCATGAAGCTTCTACCAAACATTGGATTTATGTCCAAATAATCCTCTCCAAATTTAGGTTCTTACCAAAGTCATAAAATGCATTATAACACCTCTAAAATTAGCCTTTCATATTATACCACTTATAAGGCATCTTTTGACAACTCAAAATGCACTTTTTGAGGCACTTACATGAGGTTAAAGTGTTTTTTTCCAAAACTCACGACCCACTTGTGTTGGCACCACTAAATGATTAATATTTATTTGTCCAAAAGATAAATATTTCACTAGGACAATATAAATATTAAATAAATAATATTTTTTAATATATTCGGCAACCCCTGACTTACTATTTTTGGAGAGTGGAAACTTGCTATTTGTAGTAAGTGTTATCTTTGGAAAAAGGGACATGAAAAGTCCTCCCTTCCCAAAAAAAAATTTCCTCAAGCAATTACAACTATAATGCTCAAGAATCCTTATTCCAAAATGATAAAACAATTCAAACTGCACCACAAACCTTGACCCTGTACCTGTGAGGTGTTGCATCTTTTGTCAAGGGACATTGTGCAAGCTTGAAAACTCAAATTCTTGTGTGAAAATTCTATAAAACCAATAGAAATATCCATGCAAATATTTGATACATTCACTCCAATTCCAAATCTAAACCACATCTTCAAAAAGAAATTTTGCAAACTCACCAAATGCCTCCCACTATATATAAGCACTAGCATGTGATGAATCAAACCTGAAACTCTTGCAACCTCTTCTGATGATATAGATATGATTTTTGCAGCCATTAGGACCATTAAAACATCAATTGTATCCTCTGTAATAGAAAGTACATCTTTGGGAATAAACCACTTCTACCTTCAAAACAATGAAATCAATATGGCTGAAAAGCATTCTAATTCGCCCAATTTTTACCTCAACATGAGAGATGGTACATTCAGCTTCAAGGACTGATTTATAATAGTAATATTTCAATAAAGGAGTGAAAAATAGCATCATACAACAGCAATATATGCTCCATAACTCTCCAAAAACTGAACCCAAACTCTAAATCACACAATATTGCCAACATTGTTCTGCTCCCAACTGAAAGACTAAAACCATAACTTCTGAGGCTAATATAAATGGAGAGAATAACAATATAAAATGGTGTACATTGGCATAAAATTTTTATGCAACAGCATCATACCCCATCATACACAACACCCACAACTTCAGTGGAAACTTGCAAACAATACACATGGCGTAATAATTGCAAAAATTGAAAACCTGTGCAACACTCATCCATGTGATTAATGAGAATTTGATTATTAGCCATGTAAGGACTGAAAACTCTCCATTAGAAGTCACAAACTGAAAAATACTCTTCTCCATGACTAGAATTCCCACTATACCATAGGCTGCAATATGCATGAATGTGTACCAATCATCTCATATGCAAGTGTGCATGGTTGCAATCATCCATTCAAGGTTATGAAAAATTAAAATCATAAATTTCAAAAGGGTGGAACAATAGTAAATCAAAAAATTCTGAAATATGGAGGTAGTTAACCACACAATGATATAAAATCCCTCCACAAATATTTGCACACTTTTGAAACCCTTCAAAAACAATAGTCTAATATTTCTCATTATAACTTGATCCAAGTAGGTGATGTTCATCTCCCATATAGATACTTTGGAAAAAAGATCATGTTGTTGAAATACAATCCTAATTGCATCTAAATGCTCCCAAATAATTTTCCAACTCTTGTTGGAGATCAAAATATCATCATCATAAACACAATCAAAATTTCTTACCTCCTCTTCCTTGATCTGAGACCAAGGCATGGTCAAAATTTGGCTCCTCTCTCCAAGATTGTAGTGATGATAATTACCATGTATTCCAAGGACACTTACCATGTTCTCCAAAGCTCTACCGCATGAAAGATGGTTCGGATCTGATTGTATGTGGGCTGGAAGTTGGCTATAACAATTATAGTTACCTTGAAATTTTGTTTCAAATAACAATATATCAGCTAGAATATTGGCACTTAGTATCCCCAAAGGATGAAACTTCTTACACACAACATGAGGCAAAAAGAACTTCCCAAAACTATGGTTGTAACACTGCATTCTTTTACTAAAAATCAGAAATGTAATATTTAGAAAGAACCTTGTATTAGTTGCAAATACCTCAACAATGACAATGGGCTGGAAACTCCTCCACTTCATGACTAAAGACTCTTCTTGGGCTTGCAAAAAGGTCATGAAAGTCTCCCATTGATATTTCATCCACTTTACTATGGAAACTTTTTGAACTTCATCTTCAATTTCTTGAAGCTCTACCTCCCTCCTCTTGGATTCCAACTCCATAGTGAACTTCCCCATAGAGTGCACCCATTGCAAGCTCCATGTTTTGTTGATACCTCCAAGAGCCATGATATAGAAGTCTTTGCATATCTCTTGTTCACCCAATACGATGACCAATTTCATTTCCTTCATGATGCTAGGAATTTGTAGTGTCTGCTCTTTCATGAGTCCTTCAATTTTCTTGTAGCTTGATACCCAAAGCACCATAACAAACTTAGTCACAAAATCTTGAACTTCAAAAAGACAGTTTTCTTACCCACATCTAACATCAATCTTCCCAAAGAGGCTATCTCTATTTGGCTATCACTCATGATCTTTTCTTCAATTTTGGTGCTTGGCTCCCACAAGTGATCTATAAAATGTGAACATTGGTCCTTCATGATGGGGTTAGAAAATAAAACAAACCCTATGTGACTTATCATAAACCTCCTTTCATTCCATATGCAAGAGATGAAGAACTCGGTAGTAATTTCAACTCTACTATATATTTTAACCCTCAAGAGATTACTTGGATCCTTTATACAACAATAATTTTGAACTTGAAACAAATATTCCAGATGCCCTATACTGCAAGTTGTATCCCTTACCCTATCACCCATTTTTGCATGCTTTCCATGATGACAAAATTTCTATAGTGACATAGGAAGCATAAAATTTGAAATATTTTCATACCTTGGGCTGCAAATAAAATTCTCATCTTCCATTGTCAAAAGAGACATTATTGAGATATCCTCAACACTTCCATCCAAGTGGCTCAACATTTTTGTGATAGGGATGACCAAAATGCTCTTCCCAGGTGTATAACCATGTATAATGATATTTTGAGCATCAATCACTAACTCATTCTCAACATCAGCATGCTCTTCAACTGAAGCTTTTGACAAGATAGTCTGAAAATATTCTTGATCCACCTTCTTTTCATCTGCTACTCCTATAATTTTTGAATCTTTCTCTTTGACTTCATTGATATTTTCCTAACATATACAATCCTTAGAAGTCAATAAAACATCTTCAATGAACACTATTTTGTTACCTTCGACCTCTATGGCTTGCAGTGCCTCTAGTGGAACTCCGTCTTCTTTTTTAAAATCTGATTTTTCCTTATGTTGCATCATCACCATTCCCTCCATATCTTGAATTTGTGTCTCAAGTGTTTGTATCATTGTCTCGGGTTCTTTAACATCTTTCACCCTTTTCTCTTCAAATCTATCAATCAATCTTTACAAAATTCATCAAATGAATTTACTTGAAAGTGATCTTGGGTGTTCATACCTTGGTAACACCAATCATGAGCAACTCCTTCCAGGTGCAAGATCGTATACCGAATGACAACTTTCTCCTCCATGGAACTAGAATAGTAATAGTCTTGCATCTTGAATAACCATGCTCTAACTAAGATCTTGTCTAACCCATCAAAAGTTGGTGTTGAAGGTTTTATGATTCCCCTTCTATTATGTTTTGGGTGATGTTTGTAGCCCTTTGCAGCTAACATCCTTTGCATTAGAGTGACATAATCACTGTATGGGACTGAAATTCTAAATTCTTCATCTTGATTTATATAGGTTTCTCTAATGCTGCTAGTTCTTTTGCCGAATTTTCCATAGGATCGCCAACATCAACCATGTTTAAACTCTTCTTTCCTTTTTGAAAAATATGATCAAACCCTCAAGCTGGCAAGTTCATGGCTCTAATACCACTGAAATATCCCCTTTTAAATTAATTTCAAATATGTAACAATGATTTTTCTCATACATCCAAAATATGAAATCGGGTAAAATGAAATTGCAACATAAAATCTGATTTTTGTTTTTTTAATGATTTTACTGATAAATAAAACACCTTGCTGCAATAAAACATGTTTGTGATATTAAATTATGGCATTTACATCAGAGAAAAATACCCACAACTTGCATGCATTTTTCCAATGTTTATATTGACCAACAATGCCTGCAACTCCAACCAATAGCTGCAACTTTCATTCCAAAAACCCTCAGAAATGATCACAGCATTTGGGGTAGAAAATACATATAAAATGTGCTAGAAACTGATACAAATTGTTGTCTCATACATTTTCTATAAGTAATATAAATCTTTTGTAACAAGGCTCAAAATAGAGAGCAAATATGAAGCCAAAACACATACTAAACCAAACCCAACTTGCAAGGAAACTCTCTGAACTCCACACCAAGGTTTATTATTATAAAATATCAAAAGATACACATCCAAATCTGTCATTAACATTTGCAACAAATAAATCATTCAAACCCCAAATACCACACTTCCACCTGCAATAAAATACAAAATATTGAAATAAACTTCAATCGTTGAGCACAATGGTAATTCCTATGTGAAACTGCTCCTTGAGACTATTAGAACCACTGCCTTCAAGCCTCGATCTCTTTGGTTTACCAGACTCAGAGATACTTTCTTCTTTGGTTTCCCAACCTCAGAAGAATACTAATACCTGTGAAGGAAAATATTAAAGAATGAATCCAAAAAGCAAGAAATTGTATCTTATATTTGTTGTCTTCATCATGAAGCTTCTACCAAACATTGGATTCACGTCCAAATAATCCTCCCCAAATTTAGGCACTTACCAAAGTCATGAAATGCATTATAACACCTCTAAAATTAGTCTTTCATATTATACCACTTATAAGGCATCTTTTGACAACTCAAAATGCACTTTCTGAGGCACTTATATGAGGTTAAAGTGTCTTTTCCCAAAACTCGCGACCCACCTGTGTTGGCACCACTAAATAATTAATATTTGTTTGTCCAAAAGATAAATATTTCACTAGGACAATATAAATGTTAAATAAATAATATTTTTCAATATATTTGGTAACCCCTGACTTACTATTTCTAGAGAGTGGAAACTTGTTATTTTTAGTAAGTGTTATTTTTGGGAAAAGGGACATGACATTATCTCTCTCATATTAGATATTTTTAGATAAAAGGGGGTAGTAGAGGAATGTAATTTCTCATGAATGGTTTGTTACACCAAAGAAAGACAAATCTCAATTTCCTAAAAACTTGCACATGAACCATTTCATAGATGAGATCTCTGATATAATTGTGCTCTTACATAGATTGAAAGGTAGTGAGAGAGTGCATGACTTTGAGGAGTAGATGTACTTCTTCATGTAAATTATCATTCATGATGAGTAATATTTGGATTGGTCACAACTTATCAACAACCAAGTGCATTCAAAGATCATTCACTTCTTGCTTAATGGGTTCTTGAACAAGACTTCTTGTTTTTTTACACTCACTTGCACAAGACCCTGGTTAGGCTTGAGGCCTATTGTGGTTTGGGGCCAAGATGACTAAATCTTTGATTATTATGACAAATTGTAATTGGAAAAGAGTTATAATCATTTCATAAGGGTAAATGATGTGTTTACCATGACAATGGTTAGAGAAATTCATGGAGACATAGGCTTAAGGATCTGTCCTAATTGATACATATGGAAGACATTTCATACAATTTCAAATATTTACATATATTAGAATTGGAGGTTTTGATGGCATTCCATTCAAGCTTCCTAAATATGCAAAGGATAAGTTTGTTTTGATAGAAGTATATAGGCAGATTACCAAGGTGAATACAAGATGTCTGGAGATCAAGAAGGTTGGTGTACAATTCCCCATTGCACTTGGCCATTATTCTTTCAATTCCATGTCCAATACCCTTAATATTGAGAGGGATCTTGTTAAGTATACAATGTAGTTTTATGATAGAAGGTTTCCCTTTGACAACAAAAACTTTGTCAAAGATAATCTGCAACTAGGTCTTGGTTTCAATCATATTCCAGATCTAGAAGACTATTGGGTTGATTGTGCAGATGAATATGAGGTACGTAGAAGAATTTGGATGAGGCTAACCTTGAGGAAAATAGTTACATTCAGGTTGAATTTGGATGTCCAAGGTTTAGAGGATGACAAATCTAATTTCTTAGACCCAAATTTTATCAATCATGTTCAAACTAAACCAATTATGTGCATTGATTGGAGTATTAAGGAGGTAAAAACCATTGAAGAAAAGACTACAATGGTTTTGAAAAGAACATAATAATAGGTTGCATGGAAGAGTGTAGAGAAACAAACCCTCCTCCAAAGTCATAGAACACTCAACCTCAAGGAGAGAACAATCAAGCACCTTCATCCTCAAGTGTGTAGATATCCCCTACTCAACAAAGGTCATCAGAAGAACAAGGTGATGGGGATGTTGAACCCCAGGAGAAGAGTCTTCCAGAGAAGACATGTGGAGAAAATACTCCTAAGCCACCACAACAAGATAAGGAAAAGCAAGTATCTGAAGAAGAAGAGGCAATCAATGTGTCTACTTGTCCTTCCCAGGAAAGTGCTCCCTCTTTCCTTGATTCTTCTCCTCCCAAATAAACACCAACTTCTCCTAGGGTAGGCCCTACTCCCCCTTCTTCTCCTGAAGATAGGCCTTCTGGTACTTTTCCTTTAAGGAAAGTTTTGTAATTCAGTTCCCCTAGTTCCAAGTCAATAGTTACACCAACTTCTACTCCATGGTTTGAACAAACCCTGTCAAAGAAGAGGAAAATAGTTCAAGTAAATCTTCCAAAGAAGGATCTTTTTGGTCAATTGATCCAAAGGACCCCAAAGCCTAAAAAGTTAAAAACCACATCTAGATTGCTTGAGGTTGATAGAACCTTAAATATGTATATGGAAGTGGCTCATCCCTTTGTGTAGAAGGAGGTAAGTCAAGCTATTGTTAGTGATTTCAATATCACTAGGGTAAACCTGGGACCTTCTACAAGGGATGGTGGTGTACACAATTTTTTAGGTGAAAATAGAAAGGTTAGTGGAAAGAACAACCAAGGACAAGAAGAGAAAGGATGAATTGAAAATCCAAGTAAATTTTTTGATTGATTGCTTAGAATTTGTGCCTGATATAACTCCACAACCAATTACTCAAGTTGAGGTTTCTTTTGACCTAACATCTTCTATGGGGAAGGAAATGGTAAGTAAAATGTAGAGTTATAAGGCTTTTGGGAAAGCTACAAAGGATTTGGTTGCTAACATTTTAAACAAAGGAAATAAATTTATTAGTGATACGAAAAGGGTATGCAAAGATATGGATGTCATGAAGGTTGAAATTGAGAAAGATGTCACCTTAGCTAAACATGAAGAGGCCAATTGGACAATGAATAATGGTAATTTCAAAGGGATGATGGTATTGGGTCTAGGAAGACTAGTCAGTGAAAAGATCCTCCCATACATTGCACATAACAGATGTGTCATGTGGAAAAGGAGTATAGAGTGGAAGCTCTTTGTTGTCAAACAAAGCATAATAGAACATGACAAATTATTAAATGAATGCAACACAAGAAGGGATGAAATTCAAAAAAATCTCTTGGGTATCAGTCTCCATCTTAGGAGAGAAGGAAACTCAGAGGATGAGGATGAGGAAATGATGAAAGGGAGCTTCAAAGGTATGATCAATAGCATCTGTGACAAACAACAATTCAGTGTAGAGAGCCTAAGAAGGCTCAGTGGTATCAATTTTGCTTTGTTCTAGTTTGGTGAATTTCCACTAATTACACGAGAAAACTCAAGGTGAGTAAAGCCAACAAGGCTCTTTGGAAACTTGGAGTCAAAAACTTTATTATTCCTCACCATAGAGATATGCCACCCGTTGCTAAAGCTTACTATGCATATCGAGCTAGGAATTCCATTTCTATTTCCCAATCATCTAAAGGAGTAACCAGCAAGGCTCCACCTCAACAATGAGTTTATTTGCTTTAATCATCTTTATAACTTCATGTTATGAAGTTAAAGACTTTCTTTATTTTTGGGCGGTTATTTTAAAGAAGTGGTTATACTCGCTTGATATATATGTAATTAAATATAACTTGAAACTCTCTTAACAATGCCATAATTTTGGACTGAGAATTTTTACGTCTATGTGCATGTGATAAACATCATTTTGTATGAAACAAGAATTTAATTGCAATATGTGTTCAGTTGATTCCTTATGTTATGTCATTTCTAATGAGTAACATGTTCATCTATTTGATTAATTTTAGTTCTGAGTTATTTCAAGTTGATTATTTCATTTCACTTATATGGGATGTTATGTTGGTCAGTGTGTCAGTGATTTATATTTGTTCTTATATTCATTAATTAAATTTGATGCTTAAAAGTCTTTGAGTATTGAATATTCATGGCTTTCTTTCTTTTTTGGCGAAAAGCATATAATATTTTAGAATCACATTTCTGAAACTTATTGAAAATCTAAAAAGGGAGTTGTACCTCATAAATATTCAGAGAGTGATTGTCTCACATTGAGGTAGTTAACTCAACTATTGATAATTGGTTGCATCTCATTTGGCAAAAGAGTTAAATTTATATCATAGATTTAAAGATGCAAATTTTTTAGCCAACACATGTATAATAGTCTTTACACCATATTCCATAAAGGCATCATGGTCTTCCATATCATGGTGTTATAAGGCATATTCTTGTAGTTGATCTTTTGATCACATACTTAGCACATTGTCACCTTGGTTCCTTATGTCTTGGTATACAACATCTAGTACAATATCAAACCAAATTATTTTATATGATTGGTAAGTGCACAAAGATGGGGGGCCAAAAAGGGGTCTTAAGTGGATACTCTTTTTTTCTAAAATCAGGAAAGACTTACCTTGGACAAGAAATTGAAGATAGTTACACTCAAAATTTTAAGATGCAATAAAAACAAGAGTTGTAGTGCTTTGAATCTACTTTCTAAACTACTATGTGTTTGAAAATGGTAGAGATTAAGGGGTTTAAAAAGTGGGGCCACACAAATTAGTCCTATTTTTTAAAAAAATCATAACATAGTGTCCGGTGTAGCCCCCATAAAATGTTAACTTTTTTTAGTATTTTAAAAATCGCTTCGGCGAGAAATTAGCTAACACCATGTAGTTTATCCCCAAATTTTTTGCTACTTTTTTTATGAATATATGATTTTTTACTCATTTTCAAAGTGGACACATCCTGAAAAATAGAAATTTGAGCATGCTCCCCCTAAATCTTTTGAAAACTAATTGAAAATCATTTTTTTTAATGTATAGAATGGACTCTAGTTTCTAATAATTTAATTTGTTTGAAATTTCAATGAACGGTTAAAAAATAAAGTTAAAAATACCAAACATTTTTTTTTTTTTTTTTAAATGGATACACCAACAAAAGAAATTAAAGATGAGAACCTTATCATACACAAAATGTGAAAAAATACATGGTTAGATAGCTAAGAGAGAGCTTAAAATTACCTTATTTTTTTACTTAACCTTGAAACACGTGCAAACTTGATGAGGAGCACACTCAAGATTATGTGAATATTTTTATAATCTAGAAAAACATGTATTTGGGTGTTGGAAAGTCAATCAAAGCCTTTGGCTTGGAAGCCAAAGGCTTGGAAATTCCCAAAGCAGACAAAAACACGAACATGATTATTTTAATGCATTCACAAAACACAAGCACATTATAAAACGCTTGTTCTATGTGAATGCATTCAAAAAACATGAGTGTGTTATAACGCGCTCACATTATATGAATGCTTTCACAAAGAATGAGCGTGTTATAATGCATTCACATTATGTTTTGCATTGAAAATGTTTTTTTCTCTTTTTTTCCTCTTTCTTGTCTTTCTCTTTCAATGAAACTACATACATGAAATAAACATTTATGATATTTACATATAGAAATTTACTTTCTTATACTTTAAGTTATATTTCATATATATAGTTTCAAGATGTTTGAAAGTGATTTTAGATCTCTAGGAGTTATAATGTGAATTCTAGTTTATAGAAGATCATATAAATTTTTAGAATTAATCAAATTTTAGTAATCAACATGTCAAATTTCAGTAATTAGCGAGTTGTATCATCTTTCTATCTCTCTATCTCACTCATTGTTTATCCCTTACACTTTAGACATCTCTCTCTCACTATCTTCATCAATTTATCTCTCTCTCTCACTTCTCTCTCCCTATATCCATCCCTCCCTCTTTTCCTCTCTACTCTCTATCTCCCTCTCTCCCTCTCCTACCTCTCTTGCTCACTCTCTCCTTCCCTCTCTACTTCTCTCTCTCCCTCCCTCCCTCCCTCTCTATATCTCTCTATCTCCTCTCTCCCTCTCCTTCTACCTCTCTCTCTTGCTCATTCTCTTCCTCCCTCTCTAATTCTATCTCACCCCTCTCTCCCTACCTCTTATTCCCTCTCTCCCTCTTGTTAGAATTGGGAAAAACATGAGCCACAGGATCAAACAACAAAGACACTTTCCATGCAAGAGATCTATAAATAATATATGCAATATTCCTCAAAAAGAAAAAGCTATATAGGCAAGAAACTATCTAACGATATGAAATATCGAGAGATAATACAATGAGGGTTGAGTGCTTATAAGAGAAAAAACCTAAATGAGAAAGGGATCATATCATGACAAGTGTCAACATCACAGAGATGAGACAAAATGTTCTAATGTTAGCTCAATTAATAAAAGCATAAAAGTACTCCCGAGTTTAGTTTAAGGGCATGAGAATAAATTAGACTAGTAATTAATTAAAGATTAAACAATTATTAGCTAATGCATGATTACTCTAACACCCCCTTAATATGAACTTAGGGAGTAGCTAAAAATCCTAAAAAGAATGCATGATGAGTCCTGACAAACAAGGCCTGCTGAGACTACCCATGTACAAACAAAAGATCTCTCAAAACCAGAGAAAAAGGAGAAAAACACTATGGGAGAAAACTCCTCTCCAAAAGAGAGAAAGACTAATGAAGGACTAAAAAATCCTCCAAATCAAGATGTGAAGGACTGAGAATCCTCCAATCGAACAATGTCCTAAAAAAGAGGAACCTGTAGAACATCGTTGAAGCATGAAGAAGCCATATAATTTTGTCAAATGATGACTAATATGGTGTTGAAATGAAAAACCTCCTCTTAAACAAATGATGATCAAGATCAAAATAACAAGAATTTGTATGAGTTCTCCCAACAACACTACTCAAATCGGATGGAAAACAAAGGAAAAACATCTAAAACTGGAAGATACAGATGTCAAGATCAAGAAGACAATAATATACATGAGTTCCCCTAATGAAACTACTCAAATCAAATGGAAAACAAAGGAAAACATTTGAAAGTTGAAGATATAGGTGGTACATGAATCTTCACAAGTGACCCCAACGACACTACTCAACATGTAAGATGCAAGTTGAAAATACAAGTACCAATAGTCTGAAGAACACCGATCACAAGAGAGACAATAATCTACATGAGTGTCCCCAACGACACTACTCGAATCAGATGGAAAACATAGGCAAACATCCAAAACTCAAAGATACAAATGGCACATGAATCTATATGAGTGACCAAAATTGACACTACTCAACATGCAAGATGCAAGTTGAAACTATAGGTACCCACTAGTCTTCGATAAAATGAAAATGGAAGGTCGCCTCTAGAAATAGGAATGTAAGAATGTCCATATGGTAAATGCTCCAACTCACTGAAATGCATGTAAATAATTGTTGATGTGTGTTGCATGTGAAAGTATATAGGAACAAGAACTAGATACATAGATCACTCCAAACCGTGAAACCAAAGAAGCATTACCACCAACAGTAGAAACCCCCCAATAATGTTGAAAAGGGAGAGCCAACACAAATACACTAAAAATGTGTGAAACCAAGAAGTGCATGTAGAAAAAACAACCTACAAATAAAAGGGTGTGCAAACTAAAACACACACATGAGGCAAGAATCACTAGGATTCATTGTTGTTGTGAAAGGGATACTCACTTGAAAAAGGTGTGATGGCAAGCCAAAGACAAACATTAACCCCCCATGGCACTTTATATCATAGTGTGAATACGAAAGGCACGACAAGATGTGCAAAATCCCCTAAAAAAGTATACACCAGAATGACACTTTATCTCAATGTGTCTACAAAAAAGAATGTGCATGAAAAAGATGTCTGCAAGCCTAAACAAGACAAAATACTAGAACTACATAATAGAACAGCCAAAAATGAGTCATCCCACGCAAACAGAAAGTTTTCAAGAGCTAAGATGTCCAAGTAATTCATTAGAGTGTGAAAACACAAAAACCTAAATAAAATGTACTTGGAGAAAAATCTGGAAAAAGTGCATGGATGGATGTGAAGAGCTCTGAAGGATCATCCCAACGTAGCTGGAATTACAAAAAATAGAGAAACTAGTCAAAAGTTATGAGCTCAAGACTGAAAATAGCACATCTTCAATAGGTTGTAGAATGCACCAACAGCAAAATCAAGTGATGAAACCCACACCTCTAGAAATTTGGCGGAACCAGCTTTCTGACAATATCTCATTTGCCAAAAAATGATATTGTATGCCCAAGTTATGGCCAAAAGAAAGAAAAACCCTTTTAGGGCACAAAGGGGTCTTGAAGGGGCCAAGCAAACTGTCTGTATGGCTGATGTCATGTTGACATCAGCATCCGTACAAATGACATCATGTTGACATCAGTATAACGTCAATAGGAATATACAATGAATATTCCCTCTTATTAACAAAAAATTTGTCAACCTAGAAACCAAAAAAGTTGATAGAATATGCTTTAAAAACTAGAATATTCCCTGGTAAAATGGCAATTGCATTATTTGGATGTTGGAAAAAAATTTCAAGGTTGTCGGAGAATTTTTTTGGCTGACAGATAATAAAGGTTGCCACCGGTGGTTAAAGCGGCTAGCAGGTGGCAAAAGTATGCCACCAGTCAGCATTTAAAGCCACCAACAGGAGTGGTACGGGCCTACAAGTATTGATTACCTATGGGTACCCAATATAGTCACCCCCAAAAAACCAAAACGCCTACCTTTTTTATATATTTTTTAAGCTTCTTCCAAAAGCTTTATTTATGTTTTTTTGAAAAAGTAGAATTTAATAAAAAAATTGACCTACAATTTTTTTATTTTTTTCAAACTCTGCGCTGAAGGGGCCTTACAAGCCCTTGTAAAAAAAAATTGCCTCAAAACCTCCTGACTAGAAAATTGGTGGAATTTATAGTCAAAATTCATGGAATCGACCTCTTGAATCCAACTGTGAGGTCCTTTTCGTGCCAAAATGCACAAAAAAGTAGCCACCCTCCAAATCTAGAAAAAACAACAGCTTCAAACCCTCATATATCTGACCTCAGGAGTCCAAATCAGGCCTAACAAAAGGAGAATTTGACTTTCTTAATAGCTCTAAATCCAACAAAAGACTTTGTTTTAATCCTAGATGCACCAAAATTTTCCCACCTCCAAAATTTTCAAAAAAAGAAAAGGGGATTTAGATCTTAAACCTGTAACCCTTGTTGAAGAAAAAAACCTAATAAATCGAGAAGGGATTCGATGAACCTAGCTCTGATACCATGTTAGAATTGTGAAAAACACAAGCCATGGGATCAAACAATGAACAAAGACACCTTCCACACAAAAGATTTGCAAACAATATATGCAATATTCCTCAACAAGAAAAAGTTACTGAAGCAATACATTATTAAAAGATATGAAATCTCAAGAGATAATACAATGAGGGTTGAGTGCTTATAAGGGCAAAACCCTAAATGAGAAAATGATCAGATCATGATAAGTGTCAACATCACATGAGATGAGACAAAATGATCTAATATTAGCTCAACTTATAAAAGCATAAAAGCACTCCTAAGTTCAGTTTAAGTGCATGAGAATAAATTAGACTAATAATTAATTAAAGATTCATCAATTATTAGCTAATGCATGATTACTCTAACATCTCATTCTATATATCTATTTCACCTCTCTCTCCCTCCCCCTCTCCTTCCCTCTATTTATCTCTATCACCTCTCTCCCTTTCGCTACTTACCTCTTTCTCCATCTCTCCCTACCACTCTATCTCTATTGCTCTCTATATCAGCTCTCACCTCCCTCCCTCATTTCCTATCTACTCTCTATCTCCTAATTCCTCTCTCTACCTACCTCTCCATCCATCACTCCCTACCACTCTCTCTCTACACCTCTCTATCTCACCTCTATCCCTCCCTCATTCCATCTCTACTCTCTTTATCTCCTCTCTCTACCTTTTCTTCCCTCTCTACTTCTCTTTATCTCCCTCCTTCCCTCTCTCTCTACTCTCTATCTCACATATCCTTCTCTACCTCTGCCTCCCTCCCACATCCTATCTCTTGTTCTCTCCCTCCCCCTCTTTCTCTCTTTCCTCTCTCTCATCATTCTCTCTTTCCCTCCCTCACTCTCTCCTCTCTATCTCACCATTCTCTCTCCTCCCTCTCTCTCTAATTCTTTGTATCTCACCTATCCCTCTTTACCTCTACCTCCCTCCCCTATCTCCCACTTTCCCTCCTTCCCCCTATCTCTTTCTACTCTCTATCTCACCTATCACTCTCTACCTCTCCCTTCCTCCCACCTCCCTCTCTTTTTGTCATTCTCTCCTTCCCTCTCTACTTCTCTCTAAACAGAGAGAGGGGAGAGTGAGAGGAAGGAAGAGAGAGAAGGGGGGAGGATGAAGGGAGAGGTAGAGATGGAGATAAATAAAGAGAAGTTTATAGGGAAGGGGAGATAGAGAGGGAAAATTGGAGAAGAGAAAGAGAGAATGGTGAGATAGAGAGAAGAGATGGAAGGAGAGAGTGAGAGAGAAATATGGGGGAGGGGGAGAGAGAAACAAAGAGAGGGAGGAAGGTTAGGAGATTAGAGAGGGAGAGAGAGGGAAGGAGGGAGGGAGAGGTAGAGATGGAGAGAGATAGAGAGAGAAGTATAGGGAAGAAGGAGAGATTAAGAGGGGGGAGGGAGGCAGAAGTAGAGAGAGAGAGGGGTAGGGAGGGAGAGAGAGAGAGAGGAGAGAGGGATAGAGATAGATAGAAATGGAGAGCGAAGGAGGGAGGGCTGGAGAGAGAAGTGAGATAGAGAGAATGAGAGAAGGGGGGGAGGAGGAAGGTGGAGAGATTGAGAGAGAGGAAGGAGGGAGAGAGGTAGAGATGGATAGGTTAGATAGAGATAAGTAGAGAGGGAAAGTAGGTGGGAGGAAGAGAGAGAGAGGGGGGAAGGTGGGTGGGAGGAAGAGAGAGAGCGGAAAGGAAGGAGAGAGAGAGAGAGAATACAACTTGTTGATTACTAAAATTTGACTTTTTGATTATTGAAATTTGACATGTTGATTACTGAAATTTGACTAAGTCTAAAAAATTATAAGATCTTATACAAAATGGAATTTTCCTTATAACTCCTAGAGATCTGAAACCACTCTTAAACATCCTTAAACTATATGCATGAAATATAACTTAAAGTATAAGAAAGTAAATGTCCATATGTAAATGTCGGATTATACACGCTCGCATTTTGTGATTGACAAACCATAATACAAGTGTGTTATATCATGTTCACATTTTGGCTTGGTAATGACTGAACCTAGGCTCAATCACTACCAACCCATAACGCAAGTGTGTTTTGTTATAACACGCTCACATTTTCTCTATTTCAGGACCAAAAAGTGGAGTGGCCACTTTTTGGCCCCCCATCTTTGTGCACCCACCCTCATTGCAACGTGATTTTCATCCATTCTCCTCATCTACCCAACTCCCATTCTTATCTAGTTCCTCCTTCCATCCTTCATCCTCTAGTCCCCCCTTCCATTTTGAGAGCACACCCATGTTCTTTGAACCCGCCTATCCTCTTGAGGGGGCATACCAAACTTTGTCTTAGTCATCCTTCCTCATCCTTGCTAGTGACTAGGGAATGATTCCACTAGTAGTTATTTCTTGCCTACCCCCTATATTTTATCCTTCTTTGATAAAATGCCACTCCTTACAGTTGTGACATCATATCAAAGAGGGTAAAAGTATAAACACCTAAATTTTTTCATACTCGAACGCATTGGACTTTATCCCATCCTAGCTAATAAATAAATATTCATTGTTTATTTAAATCATCTTTTGTCTTTATCCCTTATTTCTAGTTAAATAAATTTACATTTATTTAATTAAGTTTAATCTTATCCACCAAATCCTCCAGCTAGATCAATTAATTAACACCCACTTAATTGATCTAGGCTAATTAATCCTTGTTACCCTCTCTTCCAATATTTTATTCCATATTATCCTCAATCCATGTCCATTTAATCTTGGTCGTTGAATCCATCTACATCAATCATAATATAAACTTGTCATCATGTGGCAAGTACCCCTCTCCTCATACTCACACATGTGACACCTCTAGCCCTCAAGGCTAAGCCTTAATCCAAACCCTAATTTTCAATCAATATTAATCATTCATCAATCAATGTGTCTTGGCCCTTAATTTCTCTCTTGAAAATTCTATAAATGAGAGGCCTCTCACCCCATTTAGGCATCCACTCTTGGCATAACCTTATGCTACTCCATTTTTTATCTAACCATTCATTATCCTATCCTTATGATATCCATTTGATCTCTCATCAACTTAATCCTATCATCATATTGTTGGTTTCAGAAACAACCACATTCCACACATTAAAAGGAGCGCATTAAGAGAGTAATTGGTGCAAAGTTCTACTTTAGTTCAATTTGTGGAGAAAGGAGTGAACAATGTAAAATTTTCCATTATTCTTTATAATCTTTATGTTATTTATCTTTTTTTTCAATCTTTAGATACTAAACATCTTTCCTTGTTTAATTAATGGTTGGCCACATTCTTTTATAATGGGAAAATCAAATTTGTTAACTATGTGTTTGAGTTTTCATCACAATAGTTTCCCCTATGCCTCCACAATCTTCCCAAGTCCTCACTATGTTGAGAGTATTGGTCTTACTAGACCTTACATTACTACAAGATGGGGTTGTGAATCTACAATCATCAATGCTCAAGTACTTTTAATAGTTTCATGACTATAATTAAAAAATCTTTCCCTTACAAGGAATCCCCATTAAGTATATGAGTCAAATCTACTACATTTTATTTTAAAAGAAAAAGGAAATGTATTATGGATCTTTTCCAAAGTAGATGGTAAAGTAAATTTGTAAGCTTTTCTAGGATTTTAAATGGTTTGACAAAGTTTGGAGCTAGTTTGGTAGCATTTCTAAATTTTATCGAGCTTATATATGATTTAAATTAAAAGAAAACTATCTCTAACCACAAACTCTGTAAGAGTTTATATCACTTATTACACATGTTTTAATTATGTAGATGACTTCCTTCAATCTGTTTTATTTACTTACTTTCTTCAAAATATCTAATACTATTAAAATAATAATAATAATTTATTTATATACTATTAAAATTATGAAATTTTATTATTAAAAAAAAATTAACTTTCATTAAAAAATAATTAATTGACGATAATAGTAAATAACATAATTAAATATATAAATCCAAATTATCCATAATCTCATTTAAGACAACTAGAATTTCGATTAGAAGTAACTTACATTATCATAATCTCATCACCACCATCATATTCTTCATCCTCCTCATCATACACATACAAATCATCATACTCAACATACTCATCACAATTAGAATTCTCATCATAATCATTGTCATGGACTTCGTCATCTTGTCATCTTGGGTTTTATGAAAAGAATGTATCTTCTCCTCTACTTCTCTCCAAAAAATGCTCTTACAATCTATTTCATAGAAACCATTTGCCATAGACAATGTGTTGCCAATTTTATCTGCATTAAAGTATGACATGGGTGATCTCCATGTGTCACTATCTTCATCTGGCGTGGACGATCTCTCCACTAGAATTGTAAGCTCCCATGGAAATCTTTGAAATCATAGTGCTCTGGCTAAATTGTTTTCAATACTATATATGGAAAAGAAATAGAACATTTAGTAGTACTTTATTCAAATGTAACCGTTCAAAAAATTAAAATAAATCGCAAGAGAGCAACTAAATTAAGAGGAAATATTGGACAATCTAATGAGAAAATACACATATCTACGTTTAATTACCTACAACGTCTCAACATAACTTATTATAAGATTCTCTGCAATAATCATATCCTTCAGGCCTTCCAATTCTTCAATACTCGTTATACTCTACAGCTTCAGACATGCAACAATGATAATTCTCTCTAGGAATACCACTCTCATCAAAGATTTGTTCAATCGCAAACATTCAGAATTGAGTGGATCAACTACTCAATTTTGATGTGCAGGAAAATGATGTCAAAGGTGTGCTCACTTCTCTGCAAAGTAAGCTTCTCAATGATTTGTTTCCTAGAAATCATTATTCTATTTGTAGTATAGAAGAAGGAACCGCCTATATCAACCATGACCTTCATGGGAGCCACAAATCAAGGTTCCTTATAGTTATAGATGATGTTGATAATCAGAAGCAGTTAGATGCCCTCAATCCCTACAATTTGGTGGTTGTCACAACTCGTGATGAGAGGCTTCTTATATAGGCCAAAATAAGAGTTTGTTATAAGATGAAAGAAATGAATCCAAAGAATAGTAGAGAGCTCTTTTGATGGCATGCATTTCATTAACAATCTTGTAAAAAGTGTTTTTGAGAATTTGGTAGACAAATTTGTTAAAGCGTGTGTAGGACCACCTCTCATTCTTTGAGTGATGGGTAGCCATGTTTGTGGCAGTGACAAGGGTTATTGGAAGTTACAACTAGATATTGTTAAGGAAAGACTACACAAAGACATAAAAGATACACTTAAAATCATCTATGATGCTCTAGAAGAGGATTAAAAATAGATATTTATGGATATAGTGGGATTTTTCATAGGGGAAAAGGTGAGCACGACCATAAGTATATGGAAGGATTCAAGGTGGGGCGCCCAACATGCACTTCAAACCCCTCAAAGATAAATGCCTTATTGAAATGCAACTTTTTTTGAAATGGAGGATTATGAATCAACACTTGCTTTGAGAATGCATGACCACCTCCATGATTTGGGGAGAGAAATGGAAGATAATGAAATGAGAAATCCTTGTCGGTTGCGGCATCGTACAAATCTTATATGTGTTTTTCTTGTTTTCCTTAAATTCATGTTGGAAATGGTTTATTTTCTATAAGTTGTTAAAACAATTACATGTAACTTAGAATTAACATTTTCACAATTACATGTAACTTAGAATTAACAATTTCTAACTTCACAAAAATATGAATTCAGATTGAAATACAAAACATCCTCACAGAGTCTAAAGGAAAGAATTTCAAATATTTCAATGCAACTGTTGGGCACATGACATATCTTCTCTAGACTTCAAAGACATCAACTAAATTACAATGGCTTGAACTTCACTCTAATTTCAATCAGCCGAATATTCCTAAATGGATTCCTCTTCAAAATTTGCACACTTTAAGACTTGAAGGAGTATCACCTATGAGATTGTGGCAAAGGGATGACTAGTTATATATCTTTTCTTGATAAAATAAATAAATTTTGTTAGTATCTGCAAGTAGTTTGTTCTTGTAAGACTTTTTACCATTCGAAAACAAGAGTTTGAAACAAAGTGATTGTAAACGTCAGGTTCCACTCAAGTTGAAAGCTATATTACTCCTTTGACAATCCTTTTGATATTCAATGCTCCACTGAACATATGTTTCGGAGAAATTTAAACAACTGATGAGTTCATTTGGAATGTTAAAACATCTGGAAAGTCTATACCTACACCTTGCAAATGAAATCTTAGGATGGAATTGCTTTCTCAAATCTGTAAGAGAACTTGAACCAATTTGAAAACTTTAGAGTTGGAACACTTTATGGTAGAAGGGGAATTTGATTTAAACAAGAGGGAAGAGACAACTAATGATTGGTTTCGTATGAGAAGCCTTAAAGCCATAACTCTAGGTGGTGCATCCAAAATAAGCAAGCTCTCAATTAATTAGCCGATAGGCTATATATAGTGTGAGCTTTTAGCGGAAACAAGTCTCACGCCTGAAAACTCCCTCCCAAGAAACAGGTTACCATCACTTATTTGTCGATGTGTATGTTGTCAAATAAATGCAAAGTTGCAATGTCGATATACATAAGAGTTGCAATTTAATATGAAATCATATTAAATTCAGTCTTCTTAACATCGATAAAATCTTCTTCGATCGAGTAGGAGTGTGCACGCATTTTAAAAAAAATTAAATCTTATAATTACTGGTAGATTGGATGGGATTGCTATCCCCAAGTAAATGTGTATCAGGATCAATCTAATTATCTAGTAATCGATCAAATTGCAATAAATGTGAAGATATTTATTTTTGTCCACCTTTGCCACCGCCCTAACTGCTGTCGACTTTAACACTGCTTAATTTTTTTCTTAAAAACATATTAAATCTACTTATTTTGCAACAAATGTTTTGCAATGCATTTTTTTTAGGGGGGTTAAGGTTATGGAAACTATTTGTATTGTTAAGCCTCATTTTTTTTCCTGTACAGAAATTTTCCCAAGCTGCCATATTCTTGTCGTCTTTTTTCGATTTAATAATATCACTTTACATGAAAAAGGTTTTTTGTCTAAAGAAATTTTCCCAAGCCACATAGTGTCAAGGAAAAATTACCACAACGTTGCGGCAGGCAAGGTATTGGAGAAGAACATCAACAGTATGTTTTGTTTACTATTTTACTTATGTTTCTTAACAATATTTTACTTTTGTTTCTTACTTATTTTATGTTTACTATTTCAGCTATATGCGTTTGTTCTTGGTAATAGTAGTAATTATGGTCATAGTTTTCACTTCTGCTTTTTACTTTTAAACCTACATGCATTATGTAAAAACTAATAAACCTTCAAACCTCAAAATAAGCTGAAAATTTTATTTACTTCTGTCTATTTTCTTCACATGGATGGTAAAAATTGAAATCTTCCAGGGAAGCTCTTAATTATGTATCAAACAGTTGTAATGAAATTCTTTGTATTACAATTAAATTGCCACAAAATCACAATTTATTGGAAAACTTTGGGGAACAAACCTTCTAGCACAATTTCTTGCCAGTTTGTGGGTTTAAACTGTTTCCTTGTCCAATTTCCAACAAAATGCAATTTTTGGCAATATTTAAACAGAAATGACCAACAAAAGCTTGGAGAATAGGCAATGATAGAAGCAAGCCATGAAATAGAAGTAAAAAAAAAAAAAATTAGCAAGGCTCTAGACAAAAACAATTACATCAATAAGGTTAAGAATGTAAACTAAGCTACCTCTAAACCCAACACAATCTAATATATTGTTACTTTGCACTCCTACAATGGAGATGAAGAAAATATTTTATCAAACAAACTGAGTCAATTACTAGCTAAACAGGATTAGCTTTGACTAGCAAAGGCATTGTAGCACATTAGAATTTATAAGCCTCTTTGGGTTGACTTTCTTTTACTCACGAAGCATTCTATGTTGGACAGACTCTAGCCAGAGAATCGGATTTGCATTTTGTATTTTATTACAATGGATCTTCTGTGGAGATGATAATTATTAGCAACACCAACAGTTAATTGTGGAGGCCAAGAGAAAAATGATTGGAGTCTTCCTGCAACCCTAGAAATAATTAGTACAAATTTACTGGTTGAGTTCCATTTTCCACTAAAGCTATATGGCACATCTATGCAGATGCCCTCTGCTTTTCTGAGACTGCATGAACAACCCATCGAAAGGCCCGCGTTCCTGAAAGCACTGCGAAACAGGAAACCCATTATGTTAAAATCTCTATGCACCCTGATTTTAAATTTTGTGTTGAATTCAAATCAGATTTTATTTGGGCTTACCTCACAACTTCTAAAATGATGTTGAGGACGGAAGAATTGATCCCTGCTTTCAACATGCTTATTTGGGTGGTGAGCAGTTTGGATGGTGTATTGTCTTCCCTCGTCCATGGATTGTTTGTTCTACCCAACACTCATGCGACCTTTGTTATTAGGAAAGATATGTTTTTTCCCCTTACCACATTGCAAATGGTTTTGTCCCCCACAGTTTCATAATAGCCTTCTACGTGGCATAAAAATACTCTTAATATTTGATGCCTTTCCTGTTAAAGATCCGTACAACTACAATAAGTTAATACATGCAGCTACCATGTGTCATAAGGTCAAAGTGCAAGTTTTCAGCTTTAGATTTAACGGTGTCTACCCTTTTGTTGAGTTGTCTTTAGTGAATTTAAAAAAAAAACCTACCAGATCGGAACTTTTTAATTCTTATAGAAATTTAACCAATTGTTTTTCAAAATTCCTAGGTGATTGATCTTGCACACTTAATTCACTTAATTTTATATAAAGTTAATTTCCATTTGGTTTAAAAAATTTACCTACATTTAATTGTGCACATTGAGTTTGTGTTTTCATATTGACAATTTTATATTCACAATTTCCTATGCATAAGAACAATTACTTTATATGCATATTCATATAGCTCTTTCAATCGATATTCATGAATGAAAAACAGTCCATACACAATTGCCAAGAAAAATGAAGAGCTCCAACTACATCTGATTTCATTATGAGCAGTATAGGTACACATTTTTACTTTCGAACTTCTCTACACCAAATTTTACTTAATTCTTATTAATATGCTCTTCATAGTATATGCTTTACACATAAATCACAAACTAATTTACTCACATCTTCATGGTATACAGGTGGTTGCTTAATAATTGTAGTTCTTTTCATTTTTGGATCAAGTGCACCTAAGATGCCACCCAAAAGAATATTCTCTTTCCTATAGTTCCTTCTTCTACCAATTGATTTCATTTTTTCCTTTGCATTTTACTTTCCAAATAAAACAATTGATGCAATTATGATGTAAGTGTTATAACTTTTTCTTTCTATGTTTAGGAACAAATAACTGGACAGCAAAAGCTTCTTGATGCAGACTCTTTTCATACAAGCATGTGGAAACATCAACTATAAAAGCATCACAAATGAAACTACTATGAATCATTCCTTCAAATGGCTATATCAAAAATTGTAATTCAAAACAAATTCTATTTGTTCCAAACATTTGTAAAAAAAAAATCTTTTGTATGTATTTCAAGCTTCTATTACAAATTTATATGAACACTACAATGAAAGCTACTTAGCATGTTTGCTTATATATACTTCTCTATCGGCGTAACCCTTGCACCCCTTCTGGTGCAAGTGCTAGTGGATAGTTCTGTCCCACCCTTAAATCTCTTCAGATTTATTCTATGGAAGATCTAATTGAAGTAAATTTAACAAAGGTAACCACACTAGAATGTTCGGTGCTGCTGGAATGTGAAGAGCTGAGAAAAGTACTGGTCACTGATCTGCCAAAACTTGAAATGTTCCACATAAAATTCTGCCGAACTATGAGAGAGTTGTCAAATTTTGGGTGTTTCAATTGTCTCAAGAGGATCTATATTAACTGTTGTTGGAAGCTGCAGTATATATTAGCTATTGAAATATTGAAGGGATTGAAGAGGATTTGGATTGCATATTGTCCAAAGTTGAAGAATATAAAAGCTATTGAACAATTGAAGGGATTGAAGAGAATCTAGAATCTTCAAGAATGTAGAATGTTGCGAGGTGTAATTTGTTTTAAGGAATTGAAGGGGCTGAAGAGAATCTTCATTGGGGGTCGTCCAAGGCTACATAATATAGAAGGCATTGAATATTTAATATGCCTGGAGAGCATTACCATTGTTGCATGTCCGAAGCTACTGAGTATGACGGGTATTGAAGAATTGAAAGGACTAAAGGAAATGATTATTGTTGATAATCTTATAATAAGTTGTGTTGAGAGGTTGCAGGTATTAAACACAGATATGTGTATTTTCTTATTAGATTATCCATTATTTCCTTTTAATTTAGTTGCTCTCTTGCGATTTCTTTTAATTTTTGGAACGATTGCATCTCAATAAAGTATTTCTATTTTTTGGAATGGTTTATAATATTTTTAAAAATTCCTACTAGAAAATTCATAATTAATTATTTACTTGCAAAAAAATTACAAAAAAATGTGTCATATCTATGAATGTGTCCTCTATTTATATTGAAAGATTATAAACAAATATTTACTTTTACTCATATTTAGGGTGGTCGAACAATCACCTTTTTTTGTTTTTTTTCCAAAATTTAAAGTACTACTACATTGAAATTTCAAAATTTTCACCAAATGAAATTACTTTTTTCCAAAATTACTTTTTTCCAAAAAAAGGCCTAGTGGCCCACAAACTACAATCAATTTGCTATAAATTTTATTCCTACATATTTTCCAAATTATGTTAATAACCTCTTCAAATTTTTATTGGAAGTTTCTCAAGTTTGTTTTTCTATATTTTCATTGCCACTTAAAGGCCATGTTTAGCCCATCATGATCCTGCACTGATCCTCATCCTTGATTTCTTTGCAACCTTCTCTCATTTTATCTTTAACCCATTTGCATATGGTAGATACATTAAATATACTTTTTTAGAATTTTAAGATTATTTGTTTCAACTTTTCCTTTTGAAGAGTATTCCTGAATATCAACACAAAATTTCTCAGAGTCAAATCTTATCAAGGAGGGGAGACTCAACATGGTATATAGAGGCAAAAGGTGAATAACAGTGAAGAAATTTAAAAACTTCTGATAGAGAGTGGCAATGTAGTTCAACCACAAGGTGCAAGTGATCAACCATCCTTTGCCAAACATGATATGTGCACTTCAAAGCATGGAATTGGATCTCAAATCCTCCTGCAATAGTAAAGGAAACTTTACATGACTTATGTTTTTCAACACGACCCATGCCTTCTTTTCATCCAATTCTACCTCTTTGTCTAATTCCCACAACTTCACAAAAATAATATTCTATACACAAACATAACAATGTAATGAATCATTTTTTAAATATTTTTAAATACAAAGAATTGTAATTTTTAACATATTAACTTATACATACTTTTTTATTGACTAACCAATGCACCCCTTTTGATGCAAGTGCTAGTAACTAACACAATTAAATATATTAATAAAAAAAAAAATTAATATATGCAATCCTCTTTCAATTTTAAAATTTTCATTTTTTCTTTTAGAATATCCATAATCATCATCACCACCAACATATTCTTCATCCTCATCATAGTGATACAATTCATCATAGTCAACATACTCACCAAAGCCATATTCATCGTCATCGACTTCGTCAATTCTTTCAGAATATTCGCCATTGCCAATGCATAGTTGAGCAAATAAGCTTTGCAATATGTGGAGGGTTTTCCATTCATCGCCTGCCTTCACTCCCATTAAAAACGCCTTCTCTATACAAGAAATATAATCTTGTGATGGTACCCAAGAGTCACATTTTGAGAGCTTTTCTTCATTAACCACGCACATGTATATCCAATCTACATCTTCACTATAGAGATCTCTAGGTCTTAGCAATAATCCCCCATCTAGCATAATCCCATTACAAATGTCACTCTCTATGAAAGGAGACCCATAAAGCATAGCGCTAAAGATGGATTTAATAAGCAAATATTGGGTTCCATGAAATGAATGGAACTTCTCCTCTACTACTCTCCACTGGAAAATGTCATTACAATCTATTTCACAGAAACCATCCGCCATACACAATGTGTCGCCAATTTTATCTACGAAATCTAACATGGCTGATCTCCCCACTAGGATTGTAAGCTCCCACGACAATCTCTTAAATCATAGTGCTCTCGCTAAATTATTAGTCCCTAGTGACTAATGTTTTTAGTTGGCTTAGGGCAAGTCCCCATGCGACTACTTAGTTTATTTTGGCTAGCAACCACTGCTCAACTTATTTAGCAGTTATTTGTGGAGCTGATGGCCCCATGAATGTTTAATTTTTCTGCTTGTTTTTAAGTAGCCACCTTAAATTTGTATTGTCTAATAAAAATTTAGAAAAATAAAAATGAAAGCAAATATTAAAAAACAAGGAAAAAAATTTGTGGAGCCACATGGATTTTTAGCAATATGCAGTTGTTGCTTATTTCCAGGGCCCCCCCTTTTTTCCATAGCTTTTTTTCAATTCCTAAACAATAGTTGCTCCATTAAAATAGGAAAATATTTCAAATTATCCTTTCCCAACAATAAAATTTATGCATGGGAACACTCCCACTGCTTAAATTTAAGTAGAAAATGGAGTTATGCAGCCACATAGGGACATGAGATTAGTGCAAATAATTTGTTCAGTGAAAACCGTGTCAGCAGAGAAGAAAAACTGTTTCCCTATGGTCTGCAACACTTTAATTTTTAAAATTTAATTTCTGCCAACTTTCTCATTTTTGTGATTGGCAGATGATATTTTTTTGGGGGTTTTAGGTTTTTTCATTTACAAATTTAAAGGAAAATCATATGGGTATTAGTTTGCGTTGGAAGTTGTGCTAAAAAATTTATGCCATCTCTAATGTTGGTGTGGCCTGCGAACCGATGAGATGGCATTCAGAAGACTACTCACGTGCTTGGATATACTTCCACATTTTGGATACATGCCTACATCCTGAATGCCAAGTGTTGGAGATGTGTTGCAGCCTAGTGAGATGTAGGCAGAGGCTAATAATGAGGTCGTTGTTTGGATTTTGTTGTTGGTAGATGTTGAATGTCTCTCCTTTCTTCCCCCTTTTTCAATTCATGCATATCAAGGCAATTGCAGATTCACCGGATCAGTGTTTGGGTTCTCTATTGTTTACTTGAAGGTAAGTATCAACGCATGTCTCTTTAGTGGTTCTACTGTCGAGCCTTTTTCCCTAAGTGCAGAAAGGCATCCTAAGTTGAGTATTAGAGGCTTTGGCAATCTAAAAAAACAAACAGTAATTTGTTCCATTGGTAGTCCAAAGGGAAAGGAAGCAACGCATACCCCACCTTGTTGAGCCCGATTTATCTTGTCACCTTCAAATCAAATCATCCCTTCTATTTTTCAAGTAAAAAATTATAAAATTGCTCGACTAAATTTCAGTTTTCCAATTCCTATCCCAGCATCCACTGCAGCCTCCACAATATTATCAACTCGAAATAGAGGTGGCACCATTTTTATAATTCTTGGTTTCTTCCACATCAATGTTATAGAAGATTGTAGAACTTCATTGGCTCAGGGGATATGGCCATGCAGCAAATCCAAATAGAGAAATTGGACATTCAATGATCTCAAGATTTATTATAGTGCTCATTATAATACCTAGCTCATCAGTAGCATGGTCCATGAAGAAGCCAAGTTCTCCATGAATATCATCATAATACAAATTCCCTTTAACAACGTTTGTATGTAGCATATTTGAGAAAAGTTTGGTAACTCATTATCAATGATTTATTTGTTTTATGACACATATAGTGAAATTTCTGCTACAAGTGCCTATGGTGCACAAGCTGCCATAATCTGCTCATCCTCCTTCAATTTGGTAGTTGCATGCATTGCTCTGGAAAGCATGTCCAGAACCAATATATTTATCATTAACTTATTACCAAGTTTTCATCCAAAAAGTCAACCTGATTCCAAATTCCATACCAGACAAGCTAATTTATTCACTAAGATGTGGTGGATTGATTGGACTTCCAATTTATTTGCTTCTATAGATGCATAGCAATAGACCTCATACCATAGACAATCTACCAAGGATTTCGACAAGATAAACATAGAAACTACTTCCCATTAGTAGATTTAGAGGAGGTGAATGATCAAATGTAGTAGACGCTCCCACCCTACTTGTGCAACTACTGGTCATGACAGCTCAGGTGACTGCAAAATTCTCTTTTATTATGATTGCAAAATTTTATTTTTGAATAAATTTTCTACAACATTCCATTTGGGAAATGACCAGCCAACATGATCTAGGATGTGCCACCATATCTTTATTCTACTTATAAGAAATTTCATTGATAAATTACGCATATTTTTAAATAGAAAGATTAAAAACAACCAGACTTCCAAGAAATTCATATGCTGCATTGGTAATAAAATAAGGAAAATTATATTTCATTGTCAAGAACCTTAAGTTACTAGAAAAATGATAACAGGCCATTTGTGGGCTAAAATTTATTAACCTCAATACTTTCATATGTTGTCAACCTTACCACATGTGCTCTTTGTGAATTTCTCGAAGTTGTGCCTGAACCAAATCAAGCCAAAATGCTCCTTCTGCTCTTCCCACATCATTTTGACCCCTGTGACTAGTAGCCCGTGGGCCAAAGTATGCAAGAAACTACCTTTGTAGTCCCACCTGAGTTGTCAAATGGTATACTTGATCTATAGGAATCAAACTTGCCAGTGTATTCATTAGTTTATTGGTCAAATTTGATAAGGTTGAAAAAAATGAGGGCAAGAAACTTTGGCTGGTCCTAGTTTAATTACACAATTTTTGATGAAGATTAATATCATTTTCTTTCATGTTCTGGACTTTGTCCAACTCTACGTCTAAATTTGAGCTTCTTCAAGCATCCCCGTGTTGCTTCCTTGCCCTTTTGTATGCTCCCACAACATTTTCAACTGCATCTTTGTCAATATAACCCGGTTCTTTGACCGTGCAAGATCATTCAGCCAAAGCTTCATTTGAGTGTAGAAGATTGATTGTAAGCTTTGGCAAGCAAAGTGCATTATTTTTTCCCTTCAGCTTCCTTTACCCCTTGATAGATGTCCTCATCCTCTTTGAAAGCTGACGTTTTGGCAAATGCAAGTCAAATGTTAGTAACATATGTAACATTCCCAAAATGTTGTTTGCAGATTAGGAGAGCTACAGTTCAGGTATGCTTATGCTGCAGTATGTGTACTGTTTTATTTATTTTTCCATACTCAGCTCAGTTACATGATTTGGGTTTGTTTTGAGAAGAGAATCATTTTTCTTTGTTTTCCGATGTCTTATGTCAAATCTCCACTAACAATATTGTTTTTTCCTTTTTTTTCAATTTGCTTTTGTTCCAGTCACGTTCCTGCAGTATATGCATCGTTTCTCTGGAATACAAGTGCATACTAGGAAGATAACATTCAGGATGGAGGAATTGGTTATGTGACAATGAAGATGAAGGGTCTAACTGGGTAATGGGAAAGAATTAGGTTGATGTTCAGGATCTATTTTACTATTTTATGTGAATCAGAAAGTAAAACAAATAGCAAGCCCTTATAGCCAGCTGATGATGACAAGATCAATATGTAATCCTGATCACTATAAAAAATCAGTAAAGATACACAGCAAACTAAACAAAGATATGTTACTTTTGTTATCAATCACATAAAGCCATGCTAAGTATCTATTGTGTTAAATTCTTTCTCTGCTATGATGTCGAGTAGATTTTTATGTGGACATTTAAATTTTGCAATTATTATGTCTTGTGTAAGTTGGAGGCACTTCACTGATAGGTAATAAATAAGCATGAATGGTGATATCAACAAGCTATTGGCGTTGCTAAGTACTGACTACTGACTTTATGGGTATTTCTGAAATGTAGGTTGCAGCAATAGCTGCAATGTGTGCACAACCAGAAGTAGATTACATATCACTGCTTTGCATGCTTTTCCCATCCGACAGGGACTGTAGCTGCAGTCCAGCTCTTGTTTTCAATAGTATATATGGAAAAAAACAAAAACATTTAGATGCAACAGTTCTAAAAAGAGCACCTAAATTAAGAGGAAATAATGGACAATCTAATGAGAAAACACACATATCTACGGTTAATACCTGCAACCTTTCAACGCAACTTATTATAGGACTATCTACAATAATCATCTCCTTCAGTCCTCTCAATTCTTCAATACCCGTTATACTCTGTAGCTTCAGACAAGCAGTAATGATAATGCTCTCCGGGCATATTAAATATTCAATGCCTTCTATATTAAGCAGCCTTGGACAACCCCCAATGAAGATTTTCTTCAGCCCCTACAATTCCTTAAAACAAATTACACCCTGCAGCATTCTACATTTTTTAATCCAGGCTCTTCAATCCCTTCAATTGTTCAATAGCTTTTATATTCTTCAGCTCTGGACAACACCCAATCTAGATCCTCTTCAATCTCTTCAACCTTTCAGCTTTCGACAACGGCTAATATAGATCCTCTTGAGACAACTGAAACGCCCAAAATCTGGCAACTCTCTCATAGTCTGGCAGCATTTTGCGTGGAACATTTCAAGTTTTGGCAGATCATTGCCCAATACTTTTCTCAACTCTCTACATTCCAACACTTTTCTCAACTCTCTACATTCCAACAGCTTAAGATATTCTAGTGTGGTTACCCCTGTTAAATCCACTTCAATTAGATCTGCCATACAATAAAGCTTAAGAGATTTAAGGGTGGGACACAACTGTCCACTAATTGAGAGCTTGCTTATTTTGAATACATGATACAGAGTTATGGTTTCAAGGCTTCTCATACGAAACCGATCATCAATTGTCTCTCCCCTGTTGCTTAAATCAAATTCCCCTTCTACCATAAAGAATGCCAATAGATTGGTGAGTTCTCTTTCAGATTTTATAAAGCAATTCCATTCTAAGATTTCATCTGCAAGTTGTAGGTACAGACTTTCTAGATGTTTTAATATTCCAAACGAACTCATCAGTTCGTTTAAATCTCTCCTAAACATATGTTGAGTGAAGCTTCCAAAATAATAAGGAATCTGAAAGGAGCAATATAGCTCTTTCAACTTGAGTGGAACCTGGAATTTACAATCACTTTTCTTCAAACTGTTGTTTTCGAATGGTAAAAATTCTTACAAGAATGAACTATTTGCAGATACTACCAAAATTTATTTTTTTATCAAAAAAAGGCATATACCTGGTCATCCCTTTCCCACAATCTTGCAGGTGATACTCCTTCAAGTCTTAAAGTGTGCAAATTTTGTAGAGGAATCCATTCAGGGATATACAACTGACTCAAATTAGAGTTAAGTTCAAGCCATTGTAAATCAGTTGATATCTTTGAAGTCCGGAGAAGATATGTCATGTGCCCAGCAATTGCATTGAAAGATCTGAAATTCTTTTCTTCGACTCCTTGAGGATGTTTTGCATTTCAATACAAATTCAAATTTCTGTGAAGTTAGAAAATGTTAATTTTCAGTTATGTGTAAATGTTTTAACAACTTATACAAAATAAAACATTTCCAGCATGAATTTAAGGCCAAAAGAAACACATACAAGATCTGTACAATGCCACAGCCGACAAGGATGGCTTATTTTATTGTCTACTATTTCTCTCCCCAAGTCGTGGAGGTGGTCATGCATTCTCAAAACAAGTGTTGGCTCATATTCCCCCAGTTCAAAATAAAGTTGCATTTCAATGAGGCCCTTGTCTTTGAGGGTCTGAAGTGCATGGTGGGCTCTCCACCTTGAAGCCTTCCATATACTTATGGCTGTGCTCACCTTTTCCCCTATGAAAAAGCATGCTATATCCACAAATATCTGTTTTTGATCATGCTATATCCTACAAATATCTGTTTTTGATCCTCTTCCAGAGCCTCATAGCTTATCTTAAGCGTATCTTTTATGTCTTTTTGTAGTCTTGCCTTAACAATGTCTAGTTGTAACTTCCAATAAGACTCGTCACTAGCAAAAACATGGCTGCCCATCACTCAAAGAGCAAGAGGTAAACCTCCACACGCTTTGACATATCTGTCTACCAAATTCTCAAATCCACTTTTACAAGATTGTCTATGAAACACATGCCAGCAGAAGAGCTCTCTGCTATGCTCTAGATTCATTTATTTCATCTTATAATGGACTCTTATTCCGACCTATATAAGAAGCCTCTCACCACGAGTTGTGACAATCACCAAACTGTAGGGATTGAGGGCATCTATGGGTACTAGGACATCTAACTACTTCTGATTATCAACATCATCTATAACTATAAGGAACCTTGATTCGTGGCTCCCATGAAGGTCATGCTTGATATAGGTGGTTCCTCCTCCTATACTACAAATAGAATAATGATTTCCAAGAAACAAATCATTGAGAAACTTACTTTGCATAGAAGTGAGCGCATCTTTGACATTATTTTGTCGCACATCAAACAAAATGGTTGATCCACTGAATTCTGAATGTTTGCGGTTGAACAAACCTTTGGTGAGAGTGGTCTTGCCAGAACCTCCCATTCCAAAGATGCCAATTATTTTCTCTCCCATCTGCCCTCTGGCAATGGCTGTGTAAATCATTCACAAGCTCATCAAGTGCCACAACATATTTTGCAACTTGAAGAGGAATTTTTCTCTTTCGCTTCTCCTTAACCATAGTAGACACAATGTCACAACACAACTTATTCAGATCGCTGAAAACAAGAAAAGTAGAAACAAAAAATTGAATTTAAAAAGTGTTGCAAGTAATTGAGGTAATATTTAGTCTTACTTCCCCAACATTTTCTCTAGTGTGAAGTATAAAAACTTAATATACTAAGTGCAAGAAGATTTGACACTAATTGAAGTAATTTTCAGAAGAAAAAAAATTTACAAAATATTGAAAAAATACATGGATGGAAAGCCCATGGCGATGTCTTACTCATTCTGTTGTTGATTTGGTAGTTCATGATCCTTGAAACATTTTGTAGGCATTCTTTCCATTGTTAAATGTCATGATTAGGATATCTGCCCTTCTCTGTGTTTGGAAAATGCATTTGCAACTCCATTTTTGATGTGGCAAAAGTCTGAAAGCTAAACATGGTAAAACAGGGGAATAGTTCTAGCCCGGGTTTGAAACATCAAAACTAGCTCAGCTAAGCACCAAGTAGACTCTACATATCACAGTGAGAAGATGGCTATGTGCACTATGGCAGAGAATATGGCATTCTTTATGGTGGAAGAAATTGAGTCTCCAGTTCAGTCTCTTTAGAATAGAGATACGCCCAGATTCCAACTTTGAATTAGAAAGCTGCAGAGCTAGAGTTGTTTTGACGTTTGGGCCTCGATGGTTGATGAGTACATCAAACAGCTTTACAGACAAGGAAGACTATCTTTTTGTTGGGAGGTTCAAGTACCAAAAATGGATCAGGTACCTAGTCTCCTCGACCAAATGTTGAAGTGGAGGCCATTAACAGAAAATTGATGCTCTGGTGAAAAAGCAAATAAATCAAGAATGGGTATGTTAGAAACGCCCTCAATTCAGTGCTTCAACAGGTAACAAGAGTGGAAATAAAAATAGCCAATAGACAAAGGGTGCGCAAGTGGGCAGCTGGTGTCAATTACCGAGTGGACGAAGACCAAATTGGTGGGTTGTTTCCACGTTCTTAACTGGAAAGAACACGACAACGATGAAAAAGTGAAGTAGGTGTTTCCAGGTTATTCCACTGCAATAACCAAGAAAATTCGTTGGCCATGACATTGTAGAGGCTATGCTTCGACGTTATTGCCTTGCAATAACAAAGAAAAGGATGAAATCAATCGCCGACTCAACGAAGAGATATTGTGTAAATTGAAAGCTAGGCCACTTCACTTCCTGTACGAGAGACTGAATTGGAGACTCAATTTCTTCCACCATAAAGAATGCCATATTCTTTGCCACAGTGCACATAGCCATCTTCTCACCACGATATGCAAAGTCTGCTTGGTGCTTAGCTGAGCTAGTTTTGATGTTTCAAACCCCGGCTAGAATTATTCCCTTGTTTTACCATGTTCAGCCTTCAAACTTCTACCACATCAAAAATGGAGTTGCAAATGCATTTTCCAAACACAAAGAGAAGAGCAGATATCCTAATCATGACATTCAACAATGGAAAGAATGCCTACAAAACATTTCAAGGATTATGGACTACCAAATCAACAGCAAAATGAGTAAGATATCACCATGGGCTTTCCATCCATGTATTTTTTCAATATTTTGTTAAATTTTTTTCTGAAAATTACTTCAATTAGTGTCAAATCTTCTTGCATTTAGTATATTAGGTTTTTATACTTCACACTATAGAAAATGTTGGGGAAGTAAGACTAAATATTACCTCAATTACTCGCAACACTTTTTAAATTCAATTTTTTGTTTCTGCTTTTCCTGTTTTCAGCAATCTGAATAAGTTGTGTTGTGATGTTGTGTCTGTCGTGGTTAAGGAGAAGCGAAAGAGAAAAATTCCTCTCCAAGTTGCAAAATATGTTGTGGCACTTGATGAGCTTGTGAATGATTTACACAGCCATTGCCAGAGGGCAGATGAGAGGGAAAATAATCGGCATCTTTGGAATGGGAGGTTTTGGCAAGACCACTCTCACCAAAGATTTGTTCAACCACAAACATTCAAAATTGAGTGGATCAACCATTTTGTTTGATGTGCGGCAAAATAATGTCAAAGATGCGCTCACTTCTATTCAAAGTAAGCTTCTCAATGATTTGTTTCCTGGAAATCATTATTGTATTTGTAGTATAGAAGGAGGAACCACCTATATCAAGCATGACCTTCATGGGAGCCACGAATCAAGGTTCCTTATAGTTATAGATGATGTTGATAATCAGAAGCAATTAGATGTCCTAGTAACCATAGATGCCCTCAATCCTTACATTTTGGTGATTGTCACAACTTGTGATGTGAGGCTTCTTATATAGGTCGGAATAAGAGTCTGTTATAAGACGAAAGAAATGAATCCAAAGCATAGCAGAGAGCTCTTCTACTGGCATGTGTTTAATAGACAATTTTGTAAAAGTGGATTTGAGAATTTGGTAGACAAATATGTCAAAGCGTGTGGAGGTTTACCTATTGCTCTTTGAGTGATGGGCGGCCATGTTTTTGCTAGTGACAAGGCTTATTGGAAGTTACAACTAGACGTTGTTAAGGCAAGACTGCAAAAAGACATAAAAGATACACTTAAGATAAGCTATGAGGCTTTGGAAGAGGATCAAAAATAGATATTTGTGGATATAGCATGCTTTTTCATAGGGGAAAAGGTGAGCACAGCCATAAGTATATGGAAGGCTTCAAGGTGGAGAGCCCACCATGCACTTCAGCCCTCAAAGACAAGGGCCTCATTGAAATGCAACTTTATTTTGAACTGGGGGAATATGAGCCAACACTTGTTTTGAGAATGCATGACCACCTCCGCGACTTGTGGAGAGAATAGTAGACAATGAAATAAGCCATCCTTGTTGGCTATGGCATTGTACAGATCTTGTATGTGTTTCTTTTGGCCTTAAATTCATGCTGGAAATGTTTTATTTTGTATAAGTTGTTAAAACATTTATACGTAACTTAAAATTAACATTTTCTAACTTCACAGAAATTTGAATTCATATTGAAATGCAAAACATCCTCAAGGAGTGCGAAGAAAAGAATTTCAAATCTTTCAATGCAATTGTTGGGCACATGACATATCTTCTCCAGACTTCAAAGACATCAACTGATTTACAATGGCGTGAACTTAACTCTAATTCCAGTCAGCTGTATATCCCTGAATGGATTCCTCTACAAAATTTGCACACTTTAAGACTTGAAGGAGTATCACCTGCGAGATTGTGGGAAAGGGATGACCAAGGATATGCCTTTTCTTGACAAAAAATTAAATTTTGGTAGTATCCACAAATAGTTCATTCTTGTAAGAATTTATACCATTCAAAAACAACAGTTTGAAGAAAAGTGATTGTAAATTCCAGGTTCCACTCAAGTTGAAAGAGCTATATTGCTCCTTTCAGATTCCTTATTATTTTTGAAGCTTCATTCAACATATGTTTAGGAGAGATTTAAACAAACTGATGAGTTCGTTTGGAATATTAAAACATCTGGAAAGTTTGTACCTACAACTTGCAGATGAAATCTTAGAATGGAATTGTTTTATAAAATCTGAAACAGAACTCACCAATCTATTGGCATTCTTTATGGTAGAAGGGGAATTTGATTTAAGCAACAGGGGAGAGACAATTGATGATCGGTTTCGTATGAGAAGCCTTGAAACCATAACTCTGTATCATGTATTCAAAATAAGCAAGCTCTCAATTAGTGGACACTTGTGTCCCACCCTTAAATCTCTTAAGCTTTATTGTATGGCAGATCTAATTGAAGTGGATTTAACAAGGGTAACCACACTAGAATATCTTAAGCTGTTGGAATGTAGAGAGTTGAGGAAAGTATTGGGCAAGGCCTAATCAATTATTTAGTTGCACACTATCCACACATAGCTGAAGATCAAGGAACTCTTTGTCACCTTCCAAGAAAACACAAACCAAAATGGGAACGGAAACACTATGATGCCATCAAACGCATCAAAGAAAAATGCTAAGAACTCCCAATCTGAAGCTACAAGGAGATGGATATAAGATTGTTGAGACTGTTGCCTCTGAAGAATGTTGGGGAGCCATATTACTAGAACGAGATCAGAATGGAACAGAACACCATGTTAGATATGCCTCTGGCACTTTTACAGGAGCTGAAAAGGGATATCATTCCACACTAAGGAATTATTAGCTATAGTTAGGGCCTTAGAGCATTTCATGATGTTTATAGCTGATAAACGTTTTCTTGTCAGGTCTGATCTCTAGCATGTTAATAGTTTCCTGAAGGTAGAAACAAAAGACAAGGTCAAAAGGAACCGTCTGCTCCGTTGGGTAGAATTCATCTCTAGATTCGACTTTGACATTGAACACACCATAGGAAAGCACAACTACTTGGCCGACTATTTGAGTCATGAGTTTCATAGCAACATGGTGATGGAAGTAAGGCCTCATGATTTTTATAAAGACATTCCAAATAACAATTTGGAACCAAAGAGACAGGGAAAGACAGCAAGCACTGTTGATTGAGCAACATCTTGCTGCAGTCCAAATCAGCAAACTTGAAGAAGGCATTCACCGCCCATGGCGACATCCGAGAATGACCTTTCTACAACAAGTCATACAAGAAGCCTCTCAAGAATTGGAAAAACTATAGTTAGAACAAGCTCAGGACCAGCAAGAATAAGCTTTGAAAGTAGAATCAGCAATAGAGCAATGTCATCGGAAATGTTGAAACCAGAATCTCCACAAGCTAGTAGCAGCCGACCAGCCTGAAAACCGTGACTAAAGGTGTCTGCCTTCACACCAAGTGCAGAAACCAAAGCTTACAAGGAGAAAGTAAGAAGCTATGGCAGAGGTACACCTCCAAGAAAAGCAGTCCTGGCTTTGAATTGTAAAGCTGCAGAGCTAGAGTTGTTTTGACGTTTGGGCCTCGATGGTTGATGAGTACATCAAACTGCTTTACAGACAAGGAAGTCTATCTTTTTGTTGGGAGGTTCAAGTACCAAAAATGGATCGGGTACCTGGTCTCCTCGACCAGATGTCAAAGTGGAGGCCATTAACAGAAAATTGATGCTCTGGTGAAAAAGCAAATAAATCAAGAATGGGTATGTTAGAAACACCCTCAATTCGGTGCTTCAACAAGTAACAAGAGAGGAAATAAAACTAGCAATCGCAACTTCATGTGCAATGGGTACGCCGAAGATTTGTGGAAGGTATAAGAGGGATAAATGTGGTATAGTAGTAAGAATTTTTAAACTAAGTTGTTGGTTCTAGTTCGGGTTCGGGTTCGGGGGTTCACTTCGTCGGTTCGGCTAAAAAAATTTGGGTTTTGGGTTCGTTTTGGGTTTGTTAGTATATATATATATTCTTTTAATTCAATAATTTTAGATAATATATATTTTAATATAATAATTATTAATATTTATAAACCTTGTACAATATTAATATATATAATAATAAAATTATTATGAAAGTTAATAACATTATTATTAATTTTAAAAACAATTTACATAATTATCAATTTTTATTATTAAGAATAATTATTAATTCTTTAATAGATATTAAGAATTTATTTAATTTATTTGGCCATAAACTCCTTTTTTAATATTAATAATTTACTAATATTATTAATTTATTTAATTAATTTAAATAATTATCGATTTTTATTATTAAGAAGCTATTCAATATTATTACTAAGGACTAGATATTCATAGAGGGCTCCATTTTAGATTCTGCTCAAGAGATTAAGGTCAATGAAGGACTCCAGATTATTTAATTTTGCAGTGACAGTGAGATTCAAAGAGCAACATCTGCTATCGAGCGAGGATAGAGGACTCCTATAGGAAGAGCTTTCTTGCAATTCCCAAATCAATGTGCCCATCCAAATCGAGCATTGTGAGAGGCCGACACCCTTTACACACAGGCAAATCTAACGTCAAACCTATTGCAAAAATCAGCCTGGTGATCACGAACGAAGATCAATACTAGAACAAAAGTCCAGTTTTCTATGTGCATTGTGAGAACCGAACCCCCCTCACGAACTAAAGCAAGATCTGAACCTGCAGTGAACAGAACCGGAACTTGCGTCTAGGATGGACGAACCCGGTAACATAGTTTTTAAACATATAACTAAATGTATTTTGCATTTTGCAAATGAATTGAATACTTAATATTTGTATATAAAAGGAAATGGAGAAAGTTGTATTATTGCATAATTCTTTGGAAATAACAAAACTTATCAAAATCTTGTACAGATTGGTTTTGGCAACCCCGGTAATTGGTGCCCATCTCATGAGAATGGATCTCATTTAAAAAGGGTTTCAAATTAATTCTTTGAGTGGATAGTATTTGTACATAATTTTTTTGTTTCCAACTGATTTTTTTTTTGGCATAATTCCTTGGGACAGAAAATCTACCACCTCTTCCTCCAACAAATACAGAAATTTTTTGAAATTCTTGAGACAAGTTTTTACAAATCTGAATGTAGAGATGTATGTGACAACTGTTAGTGTTTGGTAGTTGCGAGAGATATTTCCTCCTAGTTAAAATAAAATAAAATGAAATGGTTTTCAAGGCAGATCGGCCTTGATGGGCAATTAATATTTTATATCTTGTATTTATCTCCTAAGGGGGCCAACCTAGTGGAAAGGTCACCTATCCTTGTATATAATGAAGGTGATTTCATCTCATTTGGACAACACATTCATTCACTCTCTAATTCACATCAAGCAAGCAGCAGAAGTTCGCACTCTTAGCAGTAGACCATCAGTTCGTAGCAGCAAATTGATTTCAAGGAGAAACATATTCAATTGTATCTTTGCATTTAGGAGAGGAGCTATTATTCATTGTATCAAATTCGGCCTTGTGTTGGGCCTGAGTTGTAAGCAAATTTATGCTCTTATTTCATCTATTATATAAGAGATATATTTTGCTGGATTTTTCTCCCTCGAGAAGGAGGGTTTTCCCAGGGTAAACTTCGTGTTCATTGTTTACGTGTTGCATTTTCTGTTTTCTGTTACATCTGATCCTAAAACTAACATGGTATCAGAGCCAGGTTTAAGCAAAGATCCAATCAGATTTGTTTAAGCAGTCAAGACAACTCTTTATCTAGGGCAGTCTATCATGAAGGACCTTGGTGAATTCAAGAAAAATCGACTTTGATAAGACATTGAGGAATTATCTTGGGAGTCATTGGAGAAGTCGATCTATGGAGAAATATTTCAGTTTGAGAAGCATATCAAATTTCTTCTTGGGTGGCAATTTTGCTGGTAGAAGTTTGTGGTTTTCCTTGGCATCATAGACGCAACTTGTTGTGCACACACTACAACTATCTTGGAGGGCGATTTCATTTATGTTTGAGGGCAATTTCATCCTACATAGGTGCAGCTTCAGTTATTGTGAATTTTTGGAAGGCATTTTATGATCATTCTTGCTGGTCAAGACGACTTCACCCAGGCGTCATTCCAGTCATATTATTTACATCAGAAAACTGAATGGAAGTTGAACCATTATTCGTGGGAATAGTAAAAGACTTTATTTAATGAAGACACCCTCCAATTCAATATCGCTGTTGTTTTGGAAGTGTCGGGGGTCTTAATATTTGATGCATAATATATAATCCACACCCTCCCTTACACACCTTCACTTGGGAATGAGTCACTCCTTGTATATTGGCTGGAAAAGACGTAGCAAGCCTAACATGGAACTAGCTAGCATGGTTATCGATTGAAGGAATAGCCGCTTATCATTGTGGAAGCCTCATATATTAATATTAAGCAAGGCCAATATATTAATTAATCCTACAGTTGCGTATGAAATAAGGAGTCTACAGTTGCGTCTGAGTTTGATATACTAATAGATGGAATTGTAAGGTGTTCAGCGCATAATATGAACTCAATGATTGAAGGAAAAAACGACCAAGAGGTTGGAGCAGATATAAGGTGGAGCCGTGACTTTGCTGGGAAGAGACTGCAAGACAAGTGCCTGACTGCATCTATAAAATTAACCGACATAAAGAGATAAGTATTTTATGTTTGAATAATGATCATGAATTTTATGTAGTTAATAATAATTCATGCAATAACATTGGGAATAGTGAATCATGTATGCATCTAGCATTGATATTTCTCTTCGAAATAGTTTAAATTCTATGAACTATTATTAATCTCTCTAAAATGCTTCTAGGACGGATCGAGGAGCAAAAGGATGATGAGAGATTGCATAAAGAATTCAAGGGAGAAAGAGCTTGATGCATCCTATGAGGAAGTCACGCGGGCTAAAGAATGAACAAACATGAAGACATAGCTTTCAGCCATGGGACTGAGTTGGTGGCACATAACTTCACTAGAGACATCTCTCGAAGAGGAAGAACCTATACAGATTGTCATTGCGATCAGTTTCTTTGAAGAGGAGGAAATAACATTCAGAGGGAGTCTGACAAACCAACAGAGGTAACCTTGGACAAGGAGGTCAAGAGGTTGATGCAAGTACTTGGAGCTTCAGAGGGAGTCACATCATCATGAAGATTTGTTGTAGTGTATATTTCTCTAAGACGGAGAAATATGAGGTGAAAGCCCTTGTAGTGTATATTTCTCTGAGACGGAGAAATATGAGGTGCAAGCCCTTGTTCATCTCTGAGACTGAGATGAGACGTCATGTCGAGAGACTCCATGACGACATCACATTGAGAGACTCTGTGATGTACCCTTGTACTTGTGTTTCTTTCCACACATTGGAGTAGCCATAGTGGACATCATGTTGAGAGACTCCATGATGAACACTTGTACATGTGTTTCTTTCCACACATGGGAGTAGCCATGGTGGACGTCATGTTGAGAGACTCCATGACGACATCACGTTGAGAGACTCCGTGATGAACCCTTGAGTTTTCCGCAAATGGGTGTAGCCATTGTGGGCATCATGTCGAGAGACTCCATGACGTGGATATCTGGAAAAATACCTCGCTAGCCAAGAGGAAGTGTTAGTGTTTGGTAGCTGCAGGAGATATTTTTCTCCTAGTTAAAATAAAATAAAATGAAATGGTTTTCAAGGCAAGTCGGCCTTGATGGGCAATTAATATTTTATATCTTGTATTTATCTCCTAAGGGGGTTGACCTTTGCCTTGATGGCCAATTAATATTTTATATCTCGTATTTATCTCCTAAGGGGGTCGACCTAGTGGAAAGGTCACCTATCCTTGTATATAATGAAGGTGATTTCATCTCATTTGGACAACACATTCATTCACTCTCTAATTCGCATCAAGCAAGCAGCAGAAGTTTGCACTCTTAGCAGCAAACCATCAGTTTGTAGCAGCAGATCGATTTCAAGGAGAAACATATTCAATTGAATCTTTGCATCTAGGAGAGGTGCTATTATTCATTGTATCAAATTCGGTCTTGTGTTGGGCCTGAGTTGTAAGCAGATTTTTGCTCTTATTTCTTCTATTATATAAGAGATATATTTTGCTGGGTTTTTCTCCCTCGAGAAGGAGGGTTTTCCCAGGGTAAACTTAATGTTCATTGTCTATGTGTTGCATTTTCTGCTTTCTGTTAAATCTGATCCTAAAACTAACAACAACATATAAAAAAATAAAAAACTTTATCATGCAACATACACAATCTTCCTATTGATTCCTACGAAACCCACTCACAAAAGCAGTTGGACCGTGTGTATGTTGTTTACGAGCAAAATCAGATGTTTTGTGTCAACCAATTATTGCTATGGACATAGCACCAATTGATGTTAGCAAACATTATCAAATTTAACTAAGGAAAAATATTTAAATTTATGAACAGACTGAAAGACCTGTAATTGTCATCCTGATTCACAAATGGTGTAGATAAATTTGAACTAGTCAGTCGCAAGAGAAGGATACTTGTACCATTTTTTTCCATTGCCTGCAACAGAAGGATACATCATGTAATATGTATAGATAAACTACTGTCTTCCAGAAATATGGGACAAGTAAATCATGATGAAAAGTAAATAATGTTGCACTGTAACTCAAAATCCGGTAACTTATAAAAGATACTAGCTAATAGATATACTAGAAAAACATAAATATAGAGAAGATATACGAAACCTTTGTAGCCTTAGCTTCAGTTGCACACTCAACATGTCCGAAACAGGCAATGTTCCAAATGATATAGATTTGGAGTCATCTCTAGAAAATAAATGAGCAAATTGAGGAAGAGATTAGAAAGTCGGTATAGGAAAAAGTGTGTATGGTTGATGCAGGGGCAAAGCCGATTCTTACCAATTTTATTTTTGGAATTTATCCTTAATTGTTGGGCGACAACTTCCTTCAACCATTACTTTTTTTTTCTTGCTCTTCACCTGTTGTGGAAGGCGGCTCCCAGTAGAAGACACGTTATAGAAAATAATTTTCTTTTTTCTGCTGTTGTTGGGAGTGTATTGGGTCTGTAGGTGTGTCATTCTCCTCAATTATGAGTTATGTATGTCAATAACAGGCCAAGTCCACTAAATAAGTAATGATGATATCTGGCAATAAAAAGCAATTATTTTGTTCAGAAATTAATATTCTCAGTTGAATTTTCTCTAGCATAATTCTTGTGTGTATACTGCCTGAGCCAATCACTCTTCAGTAGATTCTTGATTTTGGTCTGCATCAATAGTGAACCATGAATATTTGCAATCTCAAGCAAACCAACTAAAACTTAAAACAGTTTTTCAATGCAAATAGATAAATTCAATGGTTTAAAGATCTTTTTCAGCAAAAGACCAGCTACAGATGAAGGCAAACAAATAAGGAGAACAAATAGGGAATCGCTTGTGGGAATTTGGTGAATAGACCTAAGATTTTGACATCTTTGATGATTCTTTAATATAAACAGCTGATGCAACTTCATTTACTATTTTCGTTTATCTTGTTTACATGACAGTAAAATTAATGATATATAAAGTATAAGAGAAGCACTTACCAGAGAGATATCTCCATTTTCCTGGTAGGTCCTTTTGTGAAATCATCGTTTATGTCCTGTTCCAATAGACAAATAAGAATAGCAGTAAGAACAATAAATATTGCTAGAGCCAAGCACATGGTTAATGTAAATGGTTTCATGAAGGCCCAATCAGAAGACTTTGTATTCTTAATAGGTACCATGATCACCAGCCCAGTATCAGTATATGGCTATGTAAAATCCACCTTTGCACTGTAGTTTGAGAGAACTATTACATCAGCTATAACTGCATCAAATACCTAGCAACCAACATGCTCTTTGAATGAGGACTGGAGCTTGTAATTTTTTTCTGGCTGCATAGAAAGTGTATCTGGTTGCCCATGAATAGCAATTGCGAGTCTTAAGATGTTAGATTGCAGATGCGGTATAGATGTCAGAGGTAAGCCAAGGGTTTGAAAGTCTACCTAACCACTAATAAAGAAGAATCAGTGCATTTTAAAGAGTAACTACCGACCAGAGAAAAGTGAAAACCACAGACTGGCTTAAAAAAAGAGATTGCAACAAAGTGGAATTTGCAGAAGTAAAGGTGATTTCTATTTTGTTTATGAAAAGCTTGATTGTGTGTGTTTGCCCGAGCTATCTACCATTAGAGTGGTGCTAGAGAGTTGCTGAAAAATGAAAGTTTGCAGCCTCTTGTAAGTGTCTGCTGCTTAGTTGGAGGAAGAACTACCACTATTTGTATCACCCAGGCCACTCCAACAAAGATAAATTGCCCAGTCGCTACAAAGGAAGCTTGTAGCTATTGGGAAAATTACCGGCCACAAATTTAAATATCCAAGGTTGCCACTTCTAGTTAGTTTCCAGTTGAAAGAAGCACAACCAAGAAAGATTTCATAAAACACCTTTGGCTGGCTGTGGGCAAAAATTGTGTGCAGCCTTTCTCAGCTATTCAACAATAAATATGAATCTACAATTGGCTTCCAAATTCCAATAAGAAAACCAAAACTAGAGCCAAATTTGAAGAAAATTTATTAGAAATTGATGATGCCCATTCTAAATAAATGGATTGTATCATAAAATGTGCAGAGACAAACAAATAAATACGCTAAAGATTTATTTCATACATTTACAAGCTTTTGGGTTTCTTAGATAGCCTGCAATGGATCCACCCACCTGGGAAGAGCAGCAGCATGGTGTTAGTGACGAGCCAACCTAAGTGCAACAAGTTGAGAAAAGCATGTTTTCTATTAACAAAAACAGAAATATGAAATGTACAACCATCGATATTACTCTTCCATTCATTTAGGGCCTCTTTGCAATTTCCTCTGACAAGTAGTCCCCTGGATGGCTCCCAAATGAAAAGGAGCAGCAGCAAAGAATATGGCAGATGTAGATGTAGGCCAACTGGTCAGATTCCTCGGTCTCTGTGTGAGCTTCCAGCACTACTTGAACTCCATATAGGATATAACCAACTGTCAAACAATTCCAAAATTCCATTTCAAACAGATTAACAGGCCTGAAGCCAGGGCAATCTATGACCATAAATGCATATGCTTTGAATCTAAACTTAACTCTAAAAGTTGGTATTCATTATCTAGTTGAGCACAGATCATCTAGATTTGAACATACATAATATGAGCCAATGAAGATTGACTTGAAACTACACAGAAATGCCAAGTCAGAATTACATAATTTGATACAGTACAAAAACACCACCTAATTTACATAATATTGATATGTTAGCATTTAGTGATTGTCTCATATGACTTGAATGTAAACTTCTTTCAACCCCAAAAGAATTTAGAAACTTTGATTTGAAGATAGAGAAATATAAAGAACAACATTTCTTAGTTATAAAGATCTAAGGTTCAATGCAATTCCGACTGACCTTAAAAAAGGCGAAAAATGGAACCGCCGAGACAGAGTCGCCTCTGAAATCTATGGTTGTTGTTCAGCTTCGACCTATGTAGTAAAACTAAATAAAAACTATTTCACAGAACTGTATAAACCCTACAATTTAACAAAACTGAAATTATTTAGGAGTGAAAAAAATGGGTGCATAGAAACTAACCCTGAGGAATTTGGCGAAAACTTGATCTATCTGCTTGGAGGCATCACACCATTCTGCCCAAAAGTGTAAAATTACAGATTTTCCTTGGCTAAGAATGACGTCAAACTCTGCTTTAGATTGGAGATCTTCTACATTGGCACCCATTTCCACTCTCTGAAAAATGGTTTTGCCCGGATGGATTTTCGGGGGCTGTTTAGCTGAGAGGATAGAACTGTGTTGTGCTGTCGAAGATGCCGGATAAAAAACAGGCAGAGCTTGCAATCAAAATACGAAACCCTTCCACAACAGAATGTTTTTTAAATGACGAACAAAAAACAATCTTCCTACAGCTGTTGCTTCAATCTACTTAAGCAAAGTAGCCTTTTTCTGGCTGGTTTCCCATGAACAGCATTACGGTCTCGAGAAACTCAAATAACGCAAATCTTCAAACGGCGGAGGGGCGAAAACCGTTATCGCCTTCAATGTCGATGACTTCAAATAACATAAACCTTCAGACGGTGGAGGGGCGGAAATTGTTATTGCCTCGCAGCCCCAGAAGCTCTGCCTATGCTCTTTCCAGTGTCGTGTTGTCCAGGATGTGGAGGAGCGGTGTCAATTACCGAGTGAACGAAGACCAAATTGGTGGGTTGTTTCCACGTTCTTTCCTGGCAAAAACACGACAACGATGAAAAGTGAAGTAGGTGTTTCCAGGTTATTCCACTGCAGTAACCAAGAAAATTCGTTGGCCGCGACATCATCGAACTAGAGGCTGTGCTTCGACGTTATTGCCTTGCAGTAACAAAGAAAAGGGTGAAATCGATCGCCGACTCAACGAAGAGATATTGCGTAAATTGAAAGCAAGGCCACTTCACTTCCTGTACGAGTTTCCATTTTCAAACTACACTTTTTTTGTGAGTTTTAATTTTCGAACTTTATTTGTAAGAGAGCACCAACAGTGATGCCCTGATCAGGTAAACATCTGTAGACAATTCTTGTTACGAAAACAAGAAAGTATTAACCGATTATCTGAATATTAATGATGGTTTCTTGACTTCTGAATAAGTTCTCAAAGGAACTCTGGCGAAAGGAAGTTGCGAATCACGGGATCATCTGTCGATAAAGCTCAGAATTATGCCAGCTGTCTAATGTTTGGTATTGTTTGTTGTATAAGGATTTCAATGCAACCACGCGAAACAAGCCAATAAAGGAATGTAGCCCTTTTTCACTTATTTTTCATAGTCCTGCTGTGGCAGGTAATCTATATATATAGTAATTGATAACTTCAAAATTAAAGTAGTGAATTTTTATTTATTTTTTATTTTTAATTTTTTATATTTTGAACTTAAAATATAGGTTTTTTTTTTGTTGTAATAGCGGAGAAGTTTTAATGTTCGTTTTTATGAGTATCATTTAGATGCAATTAGTGTTAAGTGGATAATTCTTTCTCATAAAAAATGAGTTTATACAAACTGCTAATCAAATATGGGTGAATGAGTTTGAATAAAAAACTACACAATTGAATCCCAATACTAATATTATAAGTACATAATTTTGTCGAGTTAGGAGCTACTCCTAAAGCTTGCTATATTGATTTAATGGTCATATTAGTTTATTTTAACCATTTAAAAGATAAAAGTTAAAAATCATTTTAATCATAACTTATGGTCAAATTTTATGATTATTCATTATATTTATTGTAGATGATAAATATTGATTTTATGTTATTATATATAACCCTTTTAAAAATCTAAATTATAGATGTCTTACATATTATTTTACAATAAACACAAACAACCAATTTTACCAAATAATTAAATTATTGGTTATTGTTCTTTCTAGCTAACTAAAATACACATTAGTAGAAATAATATTAACATTATTTTAAAGAAAATTGCCTACAACAACGTAAATTTCCTCTAAAACATATTATTTAATAAGGTGTACATGCACTCCAAGGTCTATGTAAAGCTCAAACTCACATTAAGTAATAACAAGTTCACAACCTTATCAATATCAACTTTAGATTTATTTCCCTTATTCGTACACACTAGATTTACACTATAAATTAACATTTATTCTTTCAAACCAACTGCATGAAAATCTAAAACTAAGAAGAATCATGAGTGGTAATGGAATTTTCAAATTTTTAAAATAGGTTATTGGATAGGGATAGAGGAAGCAGCTTCACCTGCCTAGATGTAAAGTGGTTGATGAAACTGGGTCCAATGGAAGCAATGGTCTTTTGGAATTAGTAATCGATAAGGGGTCTCACTTTCTCCTTGTTCAAAGAGACATATCAACAAAAGTGACAGAAAAGATGAGTCATCTATTAATAAGGTGGAAATCCCAAGTTGTCCATGGGTTCATCTATTCAAATATCTGGTCAAAGGTAAAATCTCTCACATGGTCCCTCCAATTTCTCTATTTAGAAAGGGTAATTTCTAAATTGAAAAGGAAGCTTCAAAAATGGATGCATCATTGGTTGATAAATTAACCAACCCTAGAACTAATATTAACTTAGTTTAATCATTGTCACCCTTAGGCTATTAATTTTCCATACAAATTTAAATTTTAAAGAAAGGAAGAATTTTTCATGGTAATTAATGCATTTTCCTATTTTTTTTCAAGATTCACCACGATCTTTTATAAATTTCTAGTGATTTAAAAAAAAAAATCATTAAAATTAATATTTTTCTTTAAAAAAAGAAAATATTCACTAATTGTGCGAACCCCAATCCTAATACCTGCAAAATAATGAGAATGAACACATTAGATTAGAAATTGCAAGTAAGAAAAAGGATTCCCCATGAAATCCATTCACAAAGCTTAAATTAGGAAAACAATGAAGAACACAATGAAAATGACCAAAATAAAGATTGAATCCTAATTAAGTAAGCAAACTCTTGATCCCATGGGGGAATTGGTGCCAATTTGATGTGAAAATTGGCCCTTTCCCAATTCGTATGATGCAAGATTGATGTATGTTGATGAGTGTTGATGAATGATCCACCTTATTGATGAAGGATGAGAGCTCCAGGCCAAAAATTTGCATAACCTAGGTAAAATTCAAGAATGAGGGATGAAATTTGATAGATATTTGAGCATGGTAACTTTGCATAATTTGTGGATGATCAAATGAGGAGATTAACCTCTTATTTATAGAATGTCAAGATGGATGAATGTCCAAAATAGAGCAATGTGGGACTAAGAATTAACCAATGGAAAAGTGCCACTTGTAAACCTATGAATGGATGGAGGATGTGCAAGTTTTGATGATTGTGCCAATAAATACTTATTTTTGAATTTGAATTTTGTTGAAATGACTTGCAAGAGGGAAGAAAGAAAGCATTGAATGCCACTTGGCTCAAGGAAAATGACATGTAAGATAGAGTAAATGCCTTGTTGGATGTACATGTCCAATTATATTTTTTGAATTCAAACTTGGAGAATATTCCAAAAAGATGCCTTGTGAGGAAAATAGGGATTTAATAAATTAATTAAATCTATTTTCATGAGCAAGTGGTAAATGCTAGAGGATGGAACATGACAAGAGATTAAATTAATCAAAGGTTAATTAATTTAAAGAGAGATTAAATGATGTGACAAATTTGACTTAGATTTGTGGATTTACTTAAATCAAATAAGAGAAGAATATGATAAGAGGCTAATTAAATAAAGATTTTGATTTATTTAATTAAAAGAGATGATGTTAGATTAAACTAAATAATGTTTTAATTTATTTAATTTAATAGACAAACTTTAGAGATTTAATTAAATAAAATTGACTATTTAATTAAATGGGGATAATTAGATCAGATTGATTGATTTAATTAACAAAAAAGGAGACTTAATTAAATACCTGGTTTATTTAATTAAGAGAGGAATATTGATGAATTTAATCAGATAAGGGAATTTGATTAAATGGTTAGACCGAGGGATGATTCAGGATGAAACGATGTTAGTAGTCGGGATCAGATGCACAATGCCAATCAGTATATTTTACGTGTCTACATTTTGCCCCTCGTTGAAGCAATGCACTTGTTGCGTTGGTTCAAAGAATAAACGATCTCGATAAAAGCCAAAAAAAATAGTTATTTAAAACCTTGCCCCATTGCTGCCCGGCGAGAGAAAACATGCCAATATATTGCCCCCTCAAGAGATTAGACGAAAATTTCAATTTTTGGGTGATCTT